>JAZGTK010018147.1:0-11966 GCA_036877625.1 Ambastaia sidthimunki
CTCACATTGGTCAACATTAAATTACTGTTATCTTT
This sequence comes from Ambastaia sidthimunki, assembly GCA_036877625.1. Lineage (NCBI taxonomy): Eukaryota > Metazoa > Chordata > Actinopteri > Cypriniformes > Botiidae > Ambastaia > Ambastaia sidthimunki. The sequence goes on from JAZGTK010018147.1 coordinate 36, forward strand.
TTCCGTTAAAAACTGTATGCTGTAAATAACTATTTTGCAATTGGATAAAAGTAAGCGATCAGTGTCAACCAAACATAAGGTCATTTCAGAGGCAGAGTAAGTTATTATGTTTAATGAAACTAAACTAAAATATTTATTTTCTATGAAATAATGTGCACTGATTTATCGTACACAATAAGACCAGAAATGAGTATTAAGACAGTAAATACAGGGCCAATTTGATTTCATGTTGACTTTAAAGGATTCCCATTCTCTAGAAAAACTGCTTGTCATTTCTTACCTTTCAAGAATATTTCACCTTATCTGTTCTGTAGTCTTACAGCCTTAAATGATGAATGTTATTATTCCATGAGTACTACAGATATGAATCATGAGACAAGCACGTCCCCACAGATACAGTATTTTACCAGCATACACACACAAACACACACACACACACACACTGTAAGGAAACCCTGATTCGGTCGGATGTGTTCTTTGTGAACGCTGTGGAGAAAGTGTGACTTATTTACTTCTGAAGATGATTTCTCTCTCCTCTCTCTCCTCTTTTTTGTGTTGTGAGTGAGGAATGAAGGTGCAGAAAAAAGGAGATTAAAACAGTTTTTTGCTGTCCCTGTGGAGGCACGGCTGGTGTGCTGAGAGGGCAAAGTTTTCACTGAACGTTGTCATTGTTGCATTATTTATGGTTTTTTGCGCACCTATTATCTGTGTGTGTGCCCCCTCTACACCAGCCACCCAGAACACACCTCTGTGTGTGTGTGTGTGTGTGTGTGTGTGTGTGTTTGGACATATGAAGGAGATAAGATAAATGCATGTACATTTAAAACGTCTAGATGCACATATGGCTGTGAATGTGTTTTGTGATAATCGAGTGGTTCTGCTGCCGGTTCTGTGTGGTGACAAACAGTTTTGAAGGCTTTTATTTAATTCATTGACATCTGGCATTTGTTTTTTTCTTCAGCTGTACTTTATTTGAAACACCTGAAATCTAATACTGCTCTGTGGATGACATGCTGCTTGCATTACTGAGTCAAGAACCCTATAATACAATCTTGAAGCCTCTTTTGACAACACAGTGAGTTCTTTATATTTAGTTTAAAGCAGAGCACTGTAGAAAATGGCTTTACATACTGAGATTCTGCTGGCTGTGTTTTTGTATGTCTGCTTTGGTAACATACTGTACACAGACTTAGTATCAACTTGTTTATTCAACTGCAGTGCATAGGGTTCTAAAATATCTAACTGAATAGTTTTTCTGAAAATAAAAAACTCTGTATTTATTGGCTTACCTTCATATTGTTCTATATGCTGTTACCTTGTGGAACAGAAAAGGAGAAATGTTTAAAGAATAGTGACACAGATTCTTTTCTGTACATCCACAATTCATTTCTGACCTATCTGTGAAGGTCTAGAAAGGACACAAAGCACAGTAAAAGTTTATAAAAGTAGTCCATATGTCTGTGCTTTTTGATGCCATACAATAGTTTTGTGTGATGAACAGGCCAAAATTGATTTAATTTTTCACAGATGGCATTTTTCAAATATGCATTATGCAGTATGTGATTTGGTGGCTGCTGCGAATAATGTCTTAAATTTGGTCTGTTCTTCTCAGAGAGCCTCATATAATGGCATCAGACTGTTTTTTGCAGTTAATAAAATGAAAACTAAACCATGTACTAAAGATTATTACACCTTTGCAGGCCTGTATAAAACTTAAGTGCACTGTGGCCAAAATACAGCCCTTTTACCCAGACAGCTAATCCCAGTCAGACATATTGTACACAGGGGAGAGAAGCTGCTGAGTCACTTTAGTATTTAATCTACTTGCACTCTTGTGTGATGATGGTGTGGGATGAAAATGGCATCAGTAAGAGTATAAACGAGTCCAAAAAGAGTCTTTGTCCTTTCAAAGAGCCACTCTGTTTTTCAGGTAAACCAGAGTGTTGTGTTCACTCACAGTCAAAATTATACATGCAGTCATCCAACTAAAATAACTAAGCATTAACATTTCAACGGTTCATCTGGTAAAATGCAATTTACAAGCTCTTTTGTGCATTCAGGGTAGCAGAACTAAAATGCAATTTTCATGTGACATGACAGTGGTTAGTATTATACACACCTCTAACTCTTGTTTCCCTTTCTCCATACTCCCTCAGACTGTCACTGCTCCTGGATAAGTTTGGTACAGTAATGTGTCTGATGGTGATACCATACTACTTTAATAAAAACCATGGTACTTACATAGCACTATGGTACATCCCTGTTGAAAATAGCCTAAGCTGCTTGGCAAGTTTAAGCTGGTCTGCCAGCCTGGTTTTAGCTGGTTAAGATGGTTCAGCAGGTTGGTTTTTGGCCTCTTTTTAGTTGGTGAAGCTGGTCTTAGCTGGTTAGGCTAGAAGACCAGCTGACCTTTTAGCTAAAACCTGCTTGGCCAGCTGAAAGACCAGCTTTGCCAGGCTGGGGAGACCAGCTTAAACCAGTTATTTCCATCTTTTCCAACTAAGACCAGCCAATCATCTTAGGCTGTTTTTTTTAGTGGGAATGTCCAATAAACCATGGTAGTGTGATGGTGCCATGCCCAAAAACATGTTTGTATATTAGTATGTTTTGGTAATTTTGTAAAAAAGTAACATGGTGACATGGTACTACCATGTTTTTTTCCATGTTTGTCATCTGTACCATGATACTGCAATGTGGTGGTTGGTAATACCACCTGCATTCTTCCAATTTACAAAACAGTACTGTGGTGGTACCATGCGTATAGTATGCGTATAGTGTGTATATAGTATGTAGAATAAAAGGTCCTAGACTAATCCTTAATTAACCAATTAGGCTTTTATATGTGTTACAAGGCCTCCTGCGTGTGTTGATTACTACTGTCTACAAACTCTTCAACTACAACTCTTCAAAATGAAACAGCAAATCTACATTTAACTAGGAGCAATAAAGTAAATTCACTGGGCTACATAAGATCCTTCAGGGACCCATGCTGCAGTGCAGAAGCTGTCAGACGGCTGGCGGGCATTGTTCAGAAATGAGCTCGCTGTCTGTTTCTCTCGCTTTCTGTTTAATCCAGCCACACCTGCCGTTTATCAGCTCTGTCAGTGATGCGTGAGAGAGGAAAATGCAGGAGAAACTAAAGCATCAAGCCACATAAGGACAAACATCTTGATGTGTGACAGCAGAGAGAAGCAAGCACAGGTACTGTACACACATATGTACAGTGGCCCCAAAAAGTATGTAAGTGTATGTGGTTAAGTTTCGAAGTGTATCAATTACATGAAAGTCACTGCATTAGAAATAAATTAATATACACACTCTACATAACAATGGGTTATTTTTAACCCATGGCTCAGTAAAATATGGACGGAACACACAGTTGGGTTTTAAATTACCCTATGCTGGGTTGTTTGAACACAAAATGCTGGTTTGTTTTAACCCATGGTTGGGTAACAACAACCCAGCATAAGGTAATTAACAACCCAACTCTTAGTTCAGCCCATATTTTACCCAGCCATAGCTCACAAACAACTCAGCATTTTTAGAGAGTACATATATACCAAGTCTGGTTGTCAGATATTGGAACATCTTGTAACCTGTGGCTACTCTGCTAGAAAACCCCTGTGTGAGGAGAACTGATGTCATACGCCCAAAAAGAATCACCATGGGACCAGCAGATGAAAAGCAACTGCAAAAATTGTTCACAAAATTTAGTTTTGAGAGAAGATATGCTGTAATTTGTTTACAAATACCATTTGGTTGATTTGTGTCTCTAATGCAATGAAATTCATATATTTTGTGTCCAAATATATGAATATTGTCAATATATGAAATTAAAAAGTCAATCTTTGCCTTACATGTTTCAACAATGAACAAAGAATTTACATATGACTTTAGGTGGCAAGTGTCAACAGGATTTTACTGTACAGTCTTAAACTTCTTCCTCCAACGACCCAGTTAGTGTCCCTTCAGGAAGTATGATATTTTAGGCACAGTATGAGCTTTGTGCTCAAAATTTCTCCTCCGGTCTGTTTAGCTATCAGCTAAAGGCTAGATTAGACTTCACATCCTTAAAAATCTAAACCCTGTAAGTCTCTCACATTAAAATGTGAAGCTTTGTTTGGACCCCAGGTTACAGATTATGTACTGTATGTCTAACCAGCAGTTCACAAATAGACAGTCAACTCTCAAAATTGCCTCTAGGCCAGAGAGCTTTAGGGTATGTAAATGCAAAATTATATTAGACAGATTGAAGTTGGCTCCAGGCTAATATAAACACAAATTTTGTGTGTGAGTGTGTGTGTGTGTGTGTGTGTGTGTGTGTGTGTGTGAAATGACATCTCTGGTCACTTCCTCTTTAGTCACAGCGGGTTCCTAAATGTCACTGATCCCTCTCTTTTCAGCATGTCTTCCTGAAAAGGGTCAACCATCTGAGCGCCAAAACCGGCCAATGTTTATGTCACCCTTTGATTAATATTGACTCCTCTATTCTCCAATGAGTGTTTTAGCCAAAACAGACAAGCCCAGTGGTCATGTTTATTTATAACTGACGCTGACAAACATTATTCTTGATGTTTCTGAACTCTAAATATGCAAATGAATTTTCCCACAAGCACTTTTCACATACAATCTCAAGGCCACTTCAGCTGAACACTGCTGGTTGTCTCGAAAAGCCAAGCCAATAAATGAGGCGCCATTATCGCAAGCCCACTTTCCCTGACAATAGTCAGGATGTCAAACTAAACCCCGACACTTCAGGGCCAGTGAACTTAAGTGGATCCCAGAATGTTGGCTAAATGGATTAATTTTACCATAGAATATGTGTTGAAAGACCTAAGTGTACTACCGAGGTTGCAACAGTCCGTTTAGCAAGATAAATTGCATGTATAGTGAATTAGCGTCTGCTGTGTGTGGTAGTAAAATGGGGGTGAAACTTTTCTTATGTGTTTCTCCAGGTCAGCAAATTTCGGGCTGCACTTAGGCTGTGGTTCTCCCAGCAGGCAGGCTCTGATTGGCCCTTTTTGAGAATCCAGTAGGTGATAGGAAGTTATGACCTGGACACCCGCTGCCGTTAGAAGAAGTGCCACAAACTGCAAAGTTGGAGGTAATTAGTTGCCATGCTGCACCACCCTGGGCTCCACATTAGCAGTGAAGGGTGTATAAGTATGCGTGTCTGTGAATACACTCCTCTCGCACTGGCTCTGTCTTACTGCAGTAGTGGTTTACCTCTGGGGAATATTATACATTATACCTGAAAACACAAAAGGAGCATGTGCAGTTGTAATGGAGTACTACTCAGTCCCAAATAAAAAAAAACTGCTGAACCAATATTTCTCATTTTTTGATTGGCTGTAACAAATACTGTATATCTGTGTGCACATTCTTGCTTGATATAGATGTGGGCTTCTGGTAATCTTGATTAAACTGTAAAAATGATATTTTGTCCTCTAACGACATGTTTATATGTTTATAAATTTAATGCCTCAGATTGAGGTAGAGGGTTTCCAAGATAATTTTGTGTCATTCATATGCATTTGTTTGGTATTTTTGTTTGCAATATGTGTAGGTTTCATTTGAACGATGAGTGAACATGGCAAGGCTCACAGACGAAATGAAATGCAGGGTATGTTTAGTGAGGTAAAGTGATGTTGACAGGTCCAATAAAATGTGAATGTGCAGTAATGTGCTTCTCAGCAGAATTGTTTTTAATTTATTTCTGCTATGTTGTATCTGTTCTGTTAAAATCTGAATCTTTTGGCAACCGGCTGCTGAGGACAGTAAATATAGCAAGAATTGTTTTCCAGAATTTTTTTTCCCCAAAATACTGCAAGAATCGTTAAGGAACCAGAGCCATTAACTGGAATGGGAATTGTTAAATTCCTTACAGTTCCCATTACCACATCAGATGTTCAGTATCCTTTGTGTTTTCCCTGACTTTAGAACAGATACCTGCTATAAAAAGCTCTGCTCCTGGAGCTGCCGTTTTTACTGCAGCGGCAGCAACAGCCGCTGGGTCTCTCTAGTGGCCGCTGGTGCAGAGCAGAGTGCACCTGCCCCTCACACAGCCTCGCATCTGCTCCCACCCTCTCCAGACTGGAGCTTCAACTGCCAGACACACACACACAATAAGTGTACCCATGTGCAGCCAAAGATTGAGACTCAAGTAGAGCAGACACATGTCACAAGGTCTGGGTGTGAATGTCCTGACTCTTTCTGTTGCCTGAAGTCTTGCTGGAGAAGGAGCACAGTGTTCCTCTCCAGGAAAGAAATGGTAAGCCCTGTGGGATGATTGTTCTCTGTCTCCTTCTACTGCCACTCAGTCTTTTCATTTCAACCTCAGTTCTTGCTTTTGACCTCCTTTCTCTCTCATTTCCACTTTTTTTCAGAGCAACAGCACTAATGAATGGACTGACGGCATTGTTCAAGTCAAAAAGGACTGTTTATCTTTGCATTCTCAAAAAAGGTTGGTCAAAAGATGACCCAGAATCTTCTTTGCCAGGAGACTATTACTTCACAACAACTCAGCACAACACAACATAAAAGGCTGCATTCACATTACAGGATTTAAAGGTAAAGTGTGCAATTTTTGTAGTGTTAAAATAACGTCCTCATCTCTAAGTATACCCAACTATGTTTAAGTCATTTGTAGGTTGCCTTCCTAAAGGTTGCAAACACTGCAGCTCCTACAAAACATTGCTCTGTTTATCCAGCATGACACCTGCTGGCTTAACCAATACTATAAGTTTTGGGCAGGACTGTTCAAACAATAGAAGGTAAAGGGGTGGGACAGGAAGGAGCATTTGGACTGTAATTATGTTATCACATTTAATGCTCAATTTGTCAATGTCTCAGCTGAGATTCAATCATTTTGCTATGACTGTTCATACCTTTATTCGTATATGATCTATATCTGACATCAGGTCACAGCCCTAAAAGGACCCGTGGGTTTTGTCACCCACAATACCCATATACACTCAAGAACGACAACGTCTTATATGTTGGCCCTCCATCAAGTTAACTAAACAAACTAATGAACAAGTGTCCTTCATAAAGCTAATTTACTGTGTAAGTTGGCTGATAGTTCATCATTAGGCTGAGCTGAAGTATCTCCTCAAGAATCAATTAAATTCCTTGTGTATCTCCTGCATCTCTTCACTATCTCCCTTTATTGAACCCCCTCCTCCTGCCCAATGGAAGACTGCATACTTCTGCTGACAGTGATTGATGATGACAGTCATCCACACCTGCACAGTGATGTCTGATGGTAAAGAAACACAAGAAATTCAATTCCAGCACTTAACACTGGGGTTGCACAGCCGATCTATAAATCAGATCTACAGCTGTATGTGAATGTTGCCTAAACCTTATATGAAACAAATCAGCTTCTTCTGTTCATACTGCTCTGAAACAAATCAGATTTGTAAAGCACATACACAAAATCCCTGATGTATGGGACTTCATGTGCCCTAACATAGCCTGAACATTTATAAGACAAATCACAGATGAGAATCTCACGTCTCCATTAGAGTTTTAGAAGAGATCTCAGCAATGTCACAGACTGTGCTCAGATTTTACAGGTTTGCAACCAGCTTTATTATTGAAGATATCAATGTGAACTCAAACACCTTTCAGCATTTTTATTTAAAACCACATTATCTAAGCTATACAATCTACATTAACTTCACAGCTCCATAATATTATGTTTTTCAGCCATCCATTTTCTTGTTTGTATTTTTTTCCCCTATGCAATATATGAAGCAACAAGACAGAATTAAGCACAATTGAGAGCTCCATCAATTGCCTTGAGCTATGAAAGACAAACCTCTTAGTAATATGATCACCTAGCCTGTACCTAAGTCTTCCGAGCCCCATTACAAAAATATCTGAAGTCTTAAATACAACTCCCATACGGTCTTGTCATTTAATTTCAATATTTTAGGCATTATTAGGAAGTTGGTCCTGTCTTATAGTTTGTATTCTTCTGAAAAGATTTTCCTGTAGATGTTGGAAGGTGTCTGCTGGGGTTTGCACACATTCAGATGCATATGAAGCACTGATGTTGAGTGATGGGACCTGCATCATGGTTGGCATTCCAATTTGTTGCTGGGAAAGTTGCAGGGAAGGGGTTAAAGTTGTTTTACACCAGACCCATTTGTAATGCTAGAATAGAAACAACCACAAAGTTGCAATGATAGCATTCTGTGCACTGTAATTTTCTGTCCTGGCATTGTAGTAAGATTTGTCTGAATGTGTGTGTCTGAATTAAGGGGGCAAACATGTTAATTGAATGAAATATTACATTATAGAATAATAAATATATGCATTAAACTGCACAGTTCTATTCAGCATTGATTTTTACTCACATACCCTACATACTGTACATACATGCACAATATATCCTTGTATATAAGGCTCTATAGCTTTGGTTTGGTTACCCTTTCATTTTATTCAGTGAAGTACCTTAAAGTGCACGTCCCCACCCTCCACCCAATGCTTCAGTGCCTTCTCTGTAGATCTTTGGAGCGAAACAATCTAAAGCAAAGAAAGCTCAGAAAAAAGATCCACTGACAGATGCTGCAGATAATCCAGACACACATAAACTCGGTTCAAAAATGTAAGCCATCAAAGAGCGAAATACTCTTTCAGCCAGCCAGAGCTCGCTGTGAGAGGCACTTATTTCTCCATTCTATAGAATTCACTCATTTGCCCTCTGAAGAGCATAATATTTAATTTGCCATTGCTTTTAGAAAGCACGTTTGAGAAGAAAGAGAGAATGTGGGTAGAAGAGAGTAAGAAACCAGACAGGGTTTACTCAGCAGGGGTAGTGCATCAGAATGCCGTCACACAGACAGACCATGACCATAATAGCATCTCTGATGTAGCATATCAGACCTCCGAAAAGCCTCTAGGGTTTTAACTAGATTGTCTGTATGCACAATCTTTCACTGTGGTCCTAACTTGAACGGTCTATATCTAATATAGAACACTGTTAAAGTTGATCATTTATTTATTAGTGGTGCTCGCTAAGACAAATACTATATTGCTTATAGGATTAAGGATTTAAACACCCCCTTAAAGGTGCAGCAAGTGATTTCAGAGAGAAACGCTGTTTATAAATGAAAACAACACCCAAACAAACAAATAGGTGAATATTTGCTAGATGTCTGTTCTGTGTTTGTGTGTGTGTGTGTGTGTGTTCAGGTTTTCTATTTTTAATTCAGAAAGTTTTCTGTTAAGGTTAAGCAGTGTGTGTTAGGGTTGGATTATATTGTTTATAACTAACAATGTGTTGAAAAATATTGTGTTTAAACAGTCCTGGCTGTGTACATAAGAGAAAGAGTGGATTGGACCGATCACTACAGCACCATAACAATTTGGCAGCCAATCAGCTATAGGGGGGTCAGTAACTAGCCAGTTCCCTCATCTCATATAGTAACACTATAAAAAACACTCAATGCACAATACATAAGCCACTTCCAGCAATGCCCTCACAACCACTTTTAAAATAATTACTTTATTTTGATATCTGTACAATGTAAAGGAAATACTTGTATTGTTTTTGTACTTTACCTTGGTTTATAAAATGCTTTGTTGGGTCATGGGCATTTTGTTTGTGTATTAGCGTGTCTGATAGCTACATGTACAGTACATGTACTTGCATATGTACCTTTTTGAATTTGTTTGTTTGTGTGGGTGTGGTATACAGACAGCGATAGGAAACATAGAAGGATGTTATTTTCCTGCACAGTGTGATATTCTGTCTCTCTCTCTATATGTCCTGCTGGGCCTAACCTGAGGTGTGACTGTTTTTGGAGATGTCTAGCAAACACTGGGCTGAGACAGCGTCTGGGACTCACGCAGAGCCTTACACTGGTAGGAATCCTGCCTTCAGTCACCCCACAGCGGATAGAGACAAACAGCCCAGCACAACATAGTCATCCCTCAGACATCCCATAATCCATCACTGTGCTGTGTTTAAGAGGACGAAAAGAACTGTTTTAGTCTTCTAATACCTGGATCTGCATGCACACACACACACTCACAATGCACAGTCAGCAATGAGAAGCACTAAGCTGAAAGATTCAAACTCCATGGTAATTACAGTGAATATACCTGACTATGAGCTTTTCAAGTAATCGGGGGTTTATTTCTTTCCTTTTTCAACTTTTATAATATTCCCTGAAAGTGATTATTTTCCTTTAAGCAGTTTTCTGTCCCCGTAAGTGCAGACTTAGGCACAAACTTTGCTTTTTAAGATCTATTTCTGCATGTCTGTGTCACTTGAATATGAACTAAGATAGAAATATTGTAGGATTTTTTATTTTTTGCAGTGAGATCTAGCAGAACATTTTTGCATGCAATAAATATTTTGATACAATGGGACACTAAAACATGCTAATGAAAAACCTTATTTATTTTGTACTGATGTTCTAATTAATGTAAATGAGTTTTGTGTGTTCATTGAATCACAAAAACTATAATTTCAACTCAATAAATGCAAATATCAACAGTCTGTTTTCTTTGTCAAAACAAACCTGTTGTATTTGTCATAACAAAACAGCATCTCTCTAGAACTTTAAGATTGTTTCAAAGAGGCATTGTGACAGGAACATGTAAAAAAAGACCTTTTAATGATTAAAAACTCCAGCATAGATTTCACACACTGAGTCAATCTGCGGGGAGCCGAGAAGATGGAAAACAATTAAATGTGGGATGAAGACAAACACAGAAGAGAACAGTCTGGGAAACCTCACAGGTATTGAAATATTTGTTTAGAGAGATTTATTATATGAGAAATTTTCACTAGTTTTTCCAACAGAGTTTAATGTAGTTTGTCAATTAGACATAATAAATTGGTTGAACAAAGCACGACAAAGGTCAGATGGTTAAAGGAAACTTGTGGGAAATGGTGAAATGCAAAGTTTCATAAACAGTCATTCATAACTGCTTTTGCTTTAGGGCCCAGAAATGTTTATGATGCAAAATTAAAAACAAAAACGTGTTTAAAATGTACATTAAAATTTATCTACCTATATATTATTATTTTGTAACATTAATATTACAAAAAAACTACTAAAAAAGCATGTTTGGAAAAATAAAATTATAATTGATTTTAAAAATGAATGAATAAATGAATCTATTGCCTTTTTATTGGATGCACAGCCTTAAACATGTACAGCAAAATATATATAGGAAAGGTTTTCACCTCTTTAAAATTTTAGCTATACACAAGCATATGGTTAGTTAATTTATTACTGGAATTTAGCATAGTGTTTCTTGGTTAAATTCTTACACAACAATTTCATTTATATATAGCGTCCAGACTAGGACTCCCAGAAGATTTGTTTATGACATCACAAGTCCCTTTACTGTGACAATATTAGTATTTATAGTCCTATTGATCCTGGGGCTCGTGGAGTCTTATGTGTAAAGATTCATAATGTTGAAAGAACCCTGCAACTTGTGACAAGGGATTCTCAGTATAGATTTATTAAGGCTGGCTTGTCTCTGAGGTTTCAACGATCAGACAGGACCGGGGTTTGGTCCAGGGCAAGGCTGATTTAGTGATGGAGAAGGAGATGTTGGCCCCAGGCCGCTTGGTCTCTCATGTCCACTGATCCAGGATAACTATGAGGATTTATGAGCATGGCCGGCTGACTAGTGCAGCTCTCTCTAATAATGAGATCACCTTCAGGGGCCGCAGCTACCCCCTGCACGCAGTCTCTTATCTACACATACTACTCTTTTTCTCTGTGATTGGCTTGAGAGGTCTTGGAATAGGATTTTCTCATGGACTCATAACAAATTAGCATGTTTATTGCCTAAAGCCAATCCTTCAATATCCGCTTGCCTTGTTCATTCAGTCAGTTCTTTTAGTTGTCCTCTGAATCCTGTTTATGATTCTTGGTGTTTGTTTCTCATTTTATGAAT
>JAZGTK010018148.1:0-11966 GCA_036877625.1 Ambastaia sidthimunki
GCTGAGAGAGCCGGAGAGATTAACACGTTCACCATCTCGGAGCATGACGTGAGGAGGGCATTCAGGAGAGTGAATACCAGGAAGGCAGCAGGACCAGATGGCATCACAGGTCGGTTCTGAAAGCCTGCGCTGACGAGCAAGCACCGGTGTTCACCAATATATACAACCTCTCCCTGGAACAGTCTGTAGTCCCCTCGTGTTTCAAGCAGTCCACCATTGTTCCTGTCCCGAAGAAACCCCAGCCCACCTGCCTCAACGACTACCACCCTGTAGCCCTGACATCAGTAGTGATAAAGTGCTTTGAAAGACTGGTCAAAGACTTCATCAATGCAACACTACCAGACACACTGGATCCACTAAAGTTTGCGTACAGGCAAAACCGCTCTACTGAGGACGCCATTTCACACCTCCTTCACACAACAATGAGCCACCTGGACTGCAGGAAAGGAAATTATGCAAGAATGCTGTTTGTGGACTACAGTTCAGCGTTCAACACCATAATTCCCTCCACGCTCTAAGTTGGAGGTCCTGGGACTCAGTCCACTCCTGTGTCAGTGGATCTCCAAATTCCTGACGGACACACCACAAGCCGTACGGATGGGCAAACACACCTCATCCTCCATCACTCTGAGCACTGGAGCTCCTCAGGGTTGTGTTGAGCCTCAGCTGAGCCGCCTGCTGTACTCACTGTACACTTATGACTGTGTGGCCACTTCTAACTCAACCACCATCATTAAGTTTGCTGATGACACTGTTGTGGTGGGCCTAATCTCCAACAATGAAGAGACGGCCTACAATGAATGAATCTACCTACAGGAGATTTAAAACCTGGAGAGGTGGTGCCAGGAGAACAATCTACTCCTTGAACGTCAGCAAAACTAAGGAGTAAATAGTGGACTTCGGTACAAAGCAGGAGCAGTCATACCATCCAACTTCAATCAATAGAACCCCAGTGAAGAGCGTGGACAGCTCTGGTACCTCGGTGTTCACATCACACAGGACCTGTCTTGTTCCTGTCATATCACCTGAGACGCTTAAGGGACTTTAAACTACCCTCTTAGCTGCTAAAGACTTTTTACACCTGCACCATAAAGAGCATCCTGACGGGTAGCATTACTTCCTGCTTCAGAAACAGCACCATGCAGGACAGGCGAGCCCTCCAGAGGGTAGTGTGGTCAGCTGAATGTACCATCCACACAGAGCTTCCTGACCTGCAGGACATCTACAGCAAGCGGTGCCGAACCAAGGCCAGGAAGATTGTGAAAGACCTCAGCCATACTAACAATGGGCTGTTTTCTCTTTTGCGTTCAGGAAAGCGCTTCCGCTCCTTGAAGGCAAACCCAGAGAGAATGAGGAGGAGTTTCTTCCCGCAGGCCATTCGTAGTCTGAACCAGTAAACACAGAGCACCTAATACATGGACTTTTCTCTCTGTTTTTCCATCTCACTCCCTGCACAATCTTTGCACATTTGCACAACGGTCACTTAACACTGTACTGGCACAGAGTCACTTTAAACACTTATTCCAACACATTTCACATGTATACACTTATACCTTATCCTTTTTTATCCTAACTTATTTTTATTTTATTTATCTTTAATTTTTTATGTTGGACAGTCGTTAAAAAGCATTTCACTGCATGTCGTACTCTTTATGAAAATGTATGTGACAAATAAAATTTGAATTTAAATTTGAAACAGAATGAAGTGATATTAAGTTGATGAAATTCTTACCAGTAGATTAGCATATTGCTTCTTAATAGCATGTTCCTCCTGAAATGAGGGATTGTAGGTTATAAACACAAATGCTGAGATAATGAGGAATGCTAGGCTTAACACAAAAATTGCGAGAGAAAAACCTGAGAGCCGGTGGACCCAGAGCTTAGCTGGTTGTTGTAAGACTCGATCTCCTTATGTAGTATGTTTTGAGCTGCAATCTGCTTCTTCAGGTCAGCCATTGTGGGGCCATACTCCTCTTTGCTTACATCTTTCTGTGATGTTTCAAATTTTTAATCATTATTGTTTGCCTTTACTGTCAGTATACTCTGTTACTATCAACTTTATTTGAAGTGCTGTTTAAAAGAATTTGCATATTACTGCTTCTGTTTTTGAGTGCAAAAATTATTAATGGATTAATCCAAGTGATCATATAAAGACAGATATATCCCCCTTGTCTGTTTTTAATGTGTGTTTCTGACCTGTTTCTGGTTCAACACTTGAGCCCAGTTAATACTTGTCTGTAGTTCCACATTGTTCAGTGGCTCATACAGCCTTCGGTAAAGAGAACAATCTTTCAGCCAACGCTTATGAAGGCGACTGACACTAAAGTGGGAAAGTAGAAATTAATATTTATATAGCTGGTGAAAAGCAATACTACAGCTTTTCATATAATCAAACAAATGAAAGGGAAAGAACAGCATTCAATCAATTCAGCTTAGTTCTGATGTAACAGAACAATAACAATGTCACAAACATCTTGGTGTGGATGCCTGTAGTGTCACTCACTCATTCTCTATTTCTACTACTTGAGGGTGTTTCATTTTCTTGACTTTGTCCTTATCCAAGAACAGATCTTTCAAGAGCCCCTCTGCCCGGCCGAGGAGTTCTGCATTTTCCTTCTGATGTTGTAATGTCTTACTATTCTTTTCATTGTCAGCATCCTGGGCAGAAAGAAAGAGATCATGTCAATGTACTCAATATATGTGATTGAACTAAAAAAAATGTATATGAAAGAAACATTAAAGAAATAAAAGGCATGTTTTCTTACAATGAGGAGCAGCTTTTCTGCCTGCAGTACATCTTTCTCAACAGTGTCTGCATTTTTTTGCATGCGTGCAATTAACAAGGCCAGGTTACTCATCTGAGACCTTTGAGTCCAAAACCAAGTGTTAAAGGTTAATATGCAATTGGTTAGAAAATGTGTCACAGACAAATGCAAAAATAAGACAAATCTGTGGTAGACCTAAAGTACAACATCAGATCACACCTGGTAAAATTAATCTGACACAGATTTGAAAAGAGTTAACCAGCTTTGCATCTACATTCTTTGAGCTCTGGTTACTTGCTTTACTCAAAACTGATCACACAACAAAATAGAACAGAACTAAAACAGTCTTGAGGATAAAAGCACAAATGACACTTACTTGGTTATCTTGAAATCATCCTTCACAGTGCCTGTTTTCTGTCCAAACATCCTAAAAGTTTTGATGAGATGAGGTTCACCTCTACTGCCGGTGTGTGTGAATCTGTCTCACTTTTAGTTAACCCCCACAATCTTTGTGCCACTCTTTCTTTGCCTTTCGGGAACTGTCAAACTTCTGTCTCCACTCAGGTGTTTGGCAACACCCTGACCACCTTCTTCTGCAAGACCGGGTGGACCAGTTTCACCTTTTCATTTTTCATAAACACACACACATTTACACTTGTTTCTGTCATTCATGCAAAGTTTAGTTCTTATCTAGTAGCTAGTAGTATCGTCTGTGAATGTGAGATGGTGTGGAATGTCATTGGGTCACTTTTTCTCAGCAGGGTTGTTGTAGTTAGCCCACATTTCTAACATGCACTTCACACATCACATGGTAGGGTGTGACAGATTGCCTAATGCCTTCCTCTGTCTGCTGTCATTCCCTCATTCTCTCCACCATCCATACCCAGTTGCCTTATTTTGTCTGTCTCTCTACTATGATTCCTATTTTTCATTTTACACTAACCCGTATCAAAAATATTATAATTTTTGTGTGGAACATGAAGTTTTGGTAAAAGCACAAGGATAATGGCTATGTTTTGGATAACCTTTTTTGGTGATTGAAAAATGCACTACAACTTTAACTTATTACAAAACACATCACTTAACATATACAGACACCAAGAAGTCACAGATTGTATACACTTGTAGCGTTTGGTCGTGAGGCCACATGGGGGTCAGGAGCCATCTGGATTGTAACAGCCTCAGATATGACTTAGAGAGTGGAGGGTAACCAACACTACCCACAGGGGGTCCCAATATACCATGCCATCCCCAAAGATATATCATCTTTATCATCTCCTTCACCCTGTTGCTGATCGTAAAATTGGTAATAGGTCAGAAACCTGTGTTTTCCTAATGCTCTTTTGGATTGCTAAGTTGTACTAGGGTAGACTCTTGCTGACCCTTTTGCTGATCGTTAATGGGTGATGGGTTAGACAGCCTCCCCAGCTTCAAAAGCATTCCATCAGGGGAACCCGAGATCTTGGGCTACGAAACATTTGCAGGAGAGCCAGATGTTTAACTAAGCCCTCAGTGAAAACCCCTCATATCCAAGTCATATCACCAAAAAAGCTGTTCTAAATGTATATTTCTGTATTGCATGCTTGTATCCATGTTATGTCACCCTGTTCTAAAAACACATATTACTCTTATATTAGGTGCTTATATCATGCCCTTTTATTATCATTATTGTGTGTGTGTTAAACCCTATCATGATTAATCTTTAAACAATGCTCTTTTAAATTCCTGGTCATTGGTGTATGTCACGATACCATAGCTGGCATCTACCTCTTTAAATATTAATCTTCACATTATTAACACAAACTCTGCAAACCCCATTCACTATGCAAATAAGGTGTCGGGTTGAAACAAAGGCCCTGTTCCCACTCGACCCACACACCCTAACATTGGATAATCACAGGCCGGGGGTGGGGCATCCCAAAGGTTAAGAACGTCCGTTATCCTAACTATCCTAACTTTGTCCAGTCCAGCGCCCGGGATGTTTTGACAACTCGCCCAGGAGTTAGCCACCTCGCCCAAGAGGTGGCAACCTCGCTCAAAGAGTTTGCAACCTCGCAAACTCTCTAGGACCGTCTTCCGGCAATTGCACTTGCAACGACACTCTGCGATCTTCGCTAAGCCATCCACCAGCAGGACAGCATAGCGGACTCCATCATCAACTCTTTACAGACGTTTCAACTATAAATTGCTCACACACACGCACATCTGGAACTTCGCACCGCCTCACAAAGAGCCAGTGCAAGTATCTGTTCATCCATCAGTTGATGCTTAAGGCTATGACTGCTTTTTAGTAAGGTGATTTAATGATAGCTTGATGGTTCGTGCAGATGTGTTAAGTTGCCTGTGATATTGCCATTCTTTTACTGAAATGCCTGAAATGCACCTTGCATGGAATGTTGTGCATGTTCTCAAGAATGTGGAGATGAAAGAATGTGAAAAGGAAGCAGTCAAATATTCTGTGATATTCTTGAGACTTTGAACTGTGGGTTTAATCCTGTAACTAGACTTTCTTTTTACCTACTTACACATTAAGTGACATTTGGTGAAATACCCAATGTGCTGTATGAAAACACACTTAGTGGTTAATTGTACAGAGAACAAGTTCCTTTTTTTAACTTTATTTGTAATTGAAAAAACAAAAAACTACAACAACAACATCAATACTGGATTTTGATGACAACATTTTGATTTAAAAGAAATAAAAAACTCAACGGTGAAAAGAAAAATTCATAAAAAACCTAACCAAAAGGAAAAAAATAAAGGGATAGACTGAATTTTTGTCTTGAAATGATAGTTTATCACTTAAGTTGTGTGAACTTACAACTTAACAGTGTATACGTTTACATAGTTAAATATAGTTTTTAGTTAAATCCAGCAGTAGCATAATGTCACAATACAGAAGAAAGAATGACTTAACGTTGTAACATCACGCCAAGCATTTATACCTGTTTATGATATCAAGTGTACGACTCTGCCTGTTTTCCTGTTCATTCTCATTTGGATTACCCCTTTTGTTTTGTTTGCCTGGTTTGCCTGATTACCTGTGTTTTGACCATTGCCTGTTTATTAACGATTCTGATTTTGCCAGTCGATTTGGATTTGTCAATAAACCTCTGCACATGGATTCTGCAAGTGCGTCTGGGTTATCTGCCTTACAGAATACTTCACCAAACTTGAATCCAGCGAAGGTTTCCCAGCTTCAGGCTGCATTTGCCTACCAGGGCGAACTGCTCAAGAATTATCAAGAGCAGATTACCAAGTTACAGGTAACGAATGAACATCTCACCCACTTCATCCAAGCTCTTCCCGCATCCATGCCATCCACGGTAAGATACGCTCTGTCTGATAAGTTTGATGGAACTGCAGAGTGGAAGCAGTTCCATCAAAGAAACCAAGTGAAAGGTTTCTTACGTCAAGTAGAAATTTATTTTGCTAACTACGGAGACTCGTTTCTTATCTGATGATAAAAAATGCAGATTTTTGTTGTCTCTTTTATGCGGAAGAGCGAATGAGTGAGCAGCAGCGGTATGGGACTCTGATTCAAAATTTAATTCTGACTATGGATACTTCATTAAGTAACTTCGTGAGTTTTTTGAATATCCTGCTGGGGGCCAGGATATTTCCTCTCAGCTGCTCCAGTTATCCTAGGGCACAAAGTCTGCTGCTGATCATGCTATATCCTTTCGTATTTTGACCGCTTGAAGTGGATGGAATGACACTGCATTGCTGGCTATTTTCAGTAAAAGTCTAAATATCGAACTGCAAGCTGAATTAGCCTGTAAAAGGGAACACTGCAATCTAAATAAATTTATTACCATGGCCAACCACATCGATAATCTCATGCGGAATACTTCTAAGTCTAAAATCCAGGCATCAGGTGTATGCCATATTCCTCCACAAACTCACCATGTTCAAGATATGCTTCAACTCAGCCCAGAACCCATGCAACTAGGTCTGACCAAACTTACAGAGGTGGAGAGAGGGTTCTTTCAGGGTTCTTTTTTGTAGAAAAGAAAGATGGAGGTCTCAGGCCATGCATTGACTACAGAGGTTTGAATAACATCACAGTTAAATTTCGATATCCTTTACCCCTTGTACCATCAGCTCTAGAGCAGCTACAAGAGGCCACCATATACACAAAACTCGATCTTAGAAGTGCCTACGACCTTATACGTATAAAAGCTGGAGATGAGTGGAAGATGGCCTTTCTAACCTCACGTGGCCACTATGAATATTTAGTTATGCGCTATGGTCTTGCCAATGCTCCTGCTGTTCAGTCCTTCATCAATTAAATCTTCAGGGATATCCTTAACCAATACGTGGTGGCCTACATCGACGAAATGCTAATATACTCAAAGACTGAGGAGGAGCATGTTCAACACATAAGAACGGTATTATCATGCCTTCTAGAAAATCAATTGTATGTCAAAGCAGAGAAGTGCGAATTACATGTAAAGCAGATGACCTTCCTGGGTTACAACATTAGTCATCAGGGAGTGGAGATGGATGAAGGGAAGGTATGTGCAGTTAATGAATGGCCACAACCAGCCACTATTAAAGACTTACAAAGATTTCTTGGTTTTGCAAATTTTTACAGAAGATTTATCCGGAATTATAATACCATTGTTGCCCCATTAACGTCTCTCCTCAAGCGTAAGCCCAAGAAACTCCCATGGACTCCAGAAGCTGTCACGGCATTCAATAATCTCAAACTTAGTTTCACCACAGCCCCTATCTTGAAACATCCACACCCTAATCTCCCGTTCGTGGTGGAGGTCGACGCATCAGATTGTGGAGTGAGGGCAGTACTCTCTCAATGACATGGAAACCCAGGTAAACTCTATCCATGTGCTTACTTTTCTAGAAAACTCACCTCTGTGAAAAGAAATTATGATGTGGGCAATAAAGAACTTCTGTCAATGAAGGAGGCCATTTCAGAATGGAGGCACTGGCTAAAGGGCGCTATTCATCTGTTTCAAGTCATCACCGATCACAAGAATCTTGAGTACATCAAGGGAAAAAAAAAAATTAAATCCTCGTCAAGCAAGGTGGGCTCTGTTCTTTACAAGATTTCATTTCACCGTTACTTACATTTATTCATTTGGCAGACGCTTTTATCCAAAGCGACTTACAGTGAATTCAAGGTATACATTTTTATTAGTACTTGCGTTCCCTGGGATCAAACCCACAACCTTTGCGCTTCTATTGCAATGCTCTACCAGTTGAGCTACAGGAACAGCTTACTTACCGTCCTGGCAGCAAAAACCCAATCTTTCCCCAACAGTCATTCTTTCTGTCATTTCTTGGGACATTATGGAGGAAATACAACGGGCTCATGCTCAAGAACCACCACCTGCTACATGCCGTTAACAAGGTTTATGTCCCACGAGAGTTGCGTTCCAGAGTTATGCAATGGGTACACACTTCTCTCAGCGCTGGTCATCCAGGTATTTCTAGAACATTTCTAGAACATCCTCATTCAAAATTCATTCTGGTGGCCTGAAATGTCTCATGATGTGTATAATTATGTAAAAGCCTGTCAAGTATGTGCCAAGTCAAAGACCCCCAAAGAATTATCCTCTCAACTGCTCAAACCCTTACCTATTCTTCAACGCCCTTGGTCACATTTGTCTATAGATTTCGTTACAGACATGCCCCCTTTGGATGGATTTACCACAATCCTGGTGATTATAGACCGCTTCTCCAAGGCTTGTAAACTGGTCCCCCTGAAAGGCCTACCCACAGCTATGGAAACTGCTCAAGCTCTGTTTCATCATGTGTTCAGAAACTATGGAATCCCAGAAGATATTGTCTCCGATAGGGGGAGCCAGTTTACATCCCAGGTATGGAGAGCCTTCTACAAACATTTAGATATCAACATCAGTCTCACCTCCGGTTACCATCCACAATCCAATGGGCAGGTGGAACGTTTAAACCAGGAAATAGGAAGGTATTTAAGGACTTATTGCAGTCGTAAGCAAAACAGGTGGTCCGAGTTTCTCCCCTGGACGGAGTATGCCCAGAATTCGCTCACTCATTTCTCCATTGGTTTGACCCCCTTTCAATGCGTCCTGGGCTTTCAACCTCCTTTGTTCCCGTGGTCTGCAGAACCATCAACGGTCCCTGCAGTGGATGACTGGATAAGATGGAGTGAGAGGGTGTGGGACAGTGCTCATGTACGCCTGCAATGTGCCATTCGTAATCAAGAGATACAAGCCAATAGAAGACGATGCCCACACCCTCATTATCAACCTGGACAATGGGTCTGGCTCTTAACTAGAGACTTGAAGTTGTTGCTACCCTGCAGGAAGCTCAGTCCAAGGTATGTTGGCCCGTTCAAAATCCTCAGACAAATCAATGATGTTACATACCAGCTTGAGCTTCCGGCTAATTACAGGATCTCTCCTTTTCACACCTTCCTGCTAAAACCGGTCCACCTGGATGCTGGCCCTGACGCGGAAGTGCAAGCCCCCCGCCACCCTTGGACATTGATGGAAGTCCTGCATACAGGGTGCATGAACCGCTAGTTTCCTGTCGCAGAGGGGGCCAGCTCCAGTACTTGGTGGACTGGGAGGGGTACAGCCCTGAGGAGAGGTCCTGGGTAGCCACCCACGACAACCTGGATCCTGCACTCACGGAGGAGTTTCATCGAGCCAGACCCGACCGTCCAGCACCACAACCACAGGGACATCCACATAGAGCACCAGGAGTCGCTCATAGGAGGGGGGATTCTGTAACATCACACCATAACCCACCCCGCCAGCAGAGGGAACCCACACCAGAATACTGACTGTTGCTTCCTCTGCTTCCTGTTTGCTCACTTCCTGTTTGCTCACTTCCTGTATGCTCATTTCTTGTTTCCTGGACTATTTAAGCAACGTGCTCGTTTGAGCATGTTGCTAAGTATTGCCAGTGATTTGACCTGCCTTACCAAGCATTTATACTTGTTTATGATACCAAGTGTACAACTCTGCCTGTTTTCCTGTTCATTCTCGTTTGGATTACCCCTTCTGTTTTGTTTGCCTGGTTTGCCTGATTACCTGTGTTTTGACCATTGCCTATTTATTCTGATTTTGCCTGTCAATTTGGATTTGTCAATAAACCTCTGCACATGGATTCTGCAAGTGCGCCTGGGTCATCTACCTTACAAACGTTCATAGTTAGTGGGTCGTAGACGAAACCAGGGACTGAGAAGATGACGAGAAAGACAGCGACAATCGGGAAACACAGGTAGGAATGGGAGTCAGGTAAGTTGTATGTTTTCACACCAACTAGACCAGACAAACTGACTGTGGTGAAGGTGAGCTTATGAAGGGTGCTTGATTGCGCTGTGCCAGGTGTGGTCAGAGCACTGGGCAGAAATCACATCGCGTCAACACCCGCCACGGGCCCTCGCGATGCTTTGTTTTAATTAAACAGTCGGATTCCCCTGGTCCGCACCAGTTCTAAGCCGGCTGCTAGGCGCCGGCCGAGGTGCCGCCCGCCCGCAGCAGGAGTGGAGGAGTGTGGAGGAGTGTTGTTTTGCTTTCTTTAAGCATTACTGGCTACTTGAAGCTTTGCCTACTAGTTTTTAGTCATGTGTACCAAAGTATAGAACTAGTGGCAAAGCTGTAGTTCTGCTCAAACAAACAAACCTTGCAGATTTTGGGGTATGTAAACTTGTGAGCATGCTTTTTGTGAAGCTGTATAAGTGCTTAGTAACATTTACAGTGCAATCAGAAAGTATTCAGATCCCCTTCACCTTCAATTTTGTTATGTTGCAGCCTGATACTACAATAATTTAAATCCATTATTTTCTCATATCCCATATGAAGTGGAAACTGAATTTTGGAAATGTCTGTAAAATTAATTAAACATTTTAAATTTACATAAGTATTCAGACCCTTTACTTTATGTGTATAATATCCAAGCACCTAAATGAAAGACCAAAATGAAGTTTCTCTCATAATTCCTGACTGGAGTGATAGCATAACATCCAGGCAAGAGTTATACTGAGTTGTTAACAGCCTTTTCTAAACATTTTTTTGGAATGATTTATAGTTAAAACAGATCAATAACTGGAGTTTTGAATAAATGATTGCGTAGTACATTATTTTAGTATTTGTAACAATTTTTTTTTCATTTTGCAATTTGTACATTCTTGTCATTGTCACGTCCCCCATGAACTGTTGAGTTGGTGTTCCCCATGTTTAGCTCTGTTTTCACCCCCATGATTTGTCGTTTTGGTTTCCCCCTTGTTTTTGCCCATATTTTCCTGCTTCTGTTAAGTTTAAACACCTTTACCTGCCTGTATTTATTAGTATTCCTATTTAAGTTGTTTTTTGTTTAGCGATCTGGGTCCCGTCTCGTTTTCATGTGATGTTTGTTGGGTGTTCCAGTTTTCCTCGTCTTCTTCCTGGTGTTCCTTTATCTTTGTGGATATCTTGATTAAAACCTGTTTTGGATTACTCTGTGGCTTTGTGTTTGCTCCTTGCTCCGGAAACCTGCACACGCTCACGGTACAGTCATTATGTTGGCTTGACTATGCCACATATTGTTATTCTGTTTAAGCCCATTAGTGGTGCTTGCTATCACTCTCTTGCATACTATGTGTTCTGGACAAAACTACAGTATTTAACTTGTCTCACACCATTTGATGTAGACCCATGAATGAGGAGGTTTAAATTGACAGGCTTATTAAGGAGAGGTGTGCTATGACTTTAAGTGATGAAAGCGATAACCTTTTATAAACTATAAAAGTGATCAACTTTTATAATACAATGTTTTTCGGTATATGAAAGGCATAAAATTCCACAGACTCAACATTGGGCAGAATGTCGTAGAGACTTGGGGGTGGCTTCATATTGCTCTGCTTAGTCAGTAGCAACAAATGTTGACATTTCCTCCTATACACTTCATAGCCAAGCCCTAGCAACCAAGTTCAAGTTCAAGTTTATTTATAAAGCGCTTTTCACAATGGTACACTGTTACAAAGCAGCTGTACAAATGACAGTGAAAACATCCAGGGACGGATACAGAAATAAAAATGA
This sequence comes from Ambastaia sidthimunki, assembly GCA_036877625.1. Lineage (NCBI taxonomy): Eukaryota > Metazoa > Chordata > Actinopteri > Cypriniformes > Botiidae > Ambastaia > Ambastaia sidthimunki. The sequence goes on from JAZGTK010018148.1 coordinate 11,795, forward strand.
AATATTATATGGAGTATATGACATATGCAGTTATATGTAAAATATTGAATTTCTATACAGTATTTAGGACAGCAAATTATGTGAAATTATCTAAACTAGTGTCAGCAGACTCCCTGTAAGCAAGTCAACAGGGCGACAGTGGCAAGGAACCAAAACTTCAGAGGATAAGTGG
>JAZGTK010018149.1:0-11966 GCA_036877625.1 Ambastaia sidthimunki
CTGTTAAAATGTGTGGACAGTCAAACTAGAACAATGAGGACTATATACTTCCACTATGGTATTTTGAAAAATGTTTATATTTTTAGTGTAAAAATAAAACACTCTCTTTTAACAGAATCAATTTCACATCTGTCTCATCAGCTTTATCAACAATGGAAGGAAACACAACAAATTCAACAGAAAGACTATGTGGTTTGTCTAAAATGCCAGCTCGTGTATTTTTCATTTGTCTATACACACCCATTTGTTTGGCAAGCCTGGTGCTCAACAGCATTACAATTTATGTATATTTTTGTAAAGTTAAAAATAAGTCCAGCATCACACTCTACCTCAAGAATCTAGCCATCGCCGACATGTTTGTCTGCCTATGTTTGATATCACGCATACTTAAATATGCATTCAGTTCAGAGGAAATTCTGCGTATCTACTGTAATTTTGGTGCTCCAGCTGCCTACCTCAACATGTACTGCAGTATTCTCTTTATGGGCTACATTGCTGTAAACAGGTATGAAGATATAAGAGCTTTCCAATACTATTGGGTCATTTTCAGGAAATTGTGCTATTTGTGGTTTCAAAAAGTTATTGCTGACTTTTAAGAAATTAGGTGCTATTAAAGTGTTACATTATTTTCAGATATCGACAGATAGATAGATAACAACATTCTGAATCTGTTTTATCACTCTTTATTTCAGGTACCTGAAAATTGTGTGACCACTGAAGTCTCACATTATGCAAACAGCTCGCTTTACCCATTATATCTGCATAGCAACCTGGGTGGTCCTGCTGACTTTTAATTTTCTCTACATGGTTGTTTTTGCTACCCAAAGCACTGGTACAAGAAGTCCTGCCCTCAGTGGTTTTGACTGTGAAATATATCATAACAAGTTGCTCAAACAGATCTACTTGGCCATGCAAATCACTTCATTTTTAACATTTGTGTTTGTGCTGGTATCATTGATTCTGCTTTATTGGTGGACACTTCAGAAGATTCAAGTTCAGCTCACTGCGCAGACACAGTCATGCAGCACCAGGCTTCGCAGATCAAAGCGTAACATGCATATACTAGTGGGGGTTTTCTGTGTGTGTTTTGTGCCATATCATCTGGTGAGACTGCCTTACGTGTTCATCAACCCCCTGTTGAATGATTGTAGAGCAGTGCAGATCTTCTTCATCCTAAAGGAGATGACTGTGATTCTTACAGTACTAAATGCCTGCCTGGATCCACTTATTTACTTTGTCTTTTGCAAGGCCTTCAGAGCTCATTTCAATCTTCGTCAGAGATATCGTTGTGTTTCTGGGCCGGTGGAGTCATAAACACAACCATGATTACTGGCGCTGTGTTAAAGCTACAAATATGATACTTTTGTAAATAATTTAGCACCAGTATGTGGTTGAGATTTTAACACAGTAGGTGCTGCTATTACACCCCCATTTTGCCTTAAGATCCACAATAGTTATAAACTCTGTGCCTCCCTACACTTGTATTTTGAACATGATTCATTGGCCAAAAAAAGGGAAAACAGAAACAAAATTAAAGGTAAACTAATAGCATTATTGCTTTTTTATTTCAACAGATACCCCAGTAATACCATAATTACCATTAATTATTTTGTCTATGATAACCGTGTAGTTATCATACTGTAGTTATGAAATCTGATACTGTGACAGCTCCACCCACACCATTGGTTGGTTTCTTTTTCAGACTGAACAGGAAGCTCAAACAGTGTTTCACACTCAAGAAAATATTTATATTAGGAAAATACATGATGATTTGATCATTAAATGTAAATATAGCCAATCAAAACTTCTCAAAAGGGATGGCTGACAGACAGCTATAAACAGACAGCTTTTATTTTTTTAAGCCTGCCTTTCAAAATGTATGTCAGGACTGTCATGTGGCACTTTAAAATTTACTTTACTCAGATTTTTGTTAATACTTACATTTGCCAGACCCTTTTATCTAAAGCATCTTACAGTGTATTCAAGATATACAATTTATCAGTACATATGTTTGCCTGGGAATCAAACCCCCAAGCTTTGCGCTGCTACCACAATGCTTTAGCAACTGAGCTACAGTAACACTAGGTTCTTGTAGCTAGTGTTTGAGTTACAATGGATAAATAAAATATTTTCCTTTTATCTTTTCGAATATTACACATTTCAACTTTTTAACTGTTTTTTCTGAAAGTGAACCAAAGAGAAATTATATAATATTCAATGTGAAAACAGCATTTATGGTAGATCAGAATTTCACTCAGTTTCAGAAGTATACTGTGTGCTACTCTATGTTTAGCATAATGCAGTTACATCACTGTCACATCTTGTCCATTTCTCTGCCTGGGGTTGGAGAGGAAACCAGCTAAACTGCACTTGACAAACACAGCTTCCTAAATTTAACTCCCCTCTGTGAACCACTACAAAAGTTGCACATGGAGCGCCACAGGGATTATCTCAGAGAGCTAATAATATAGCAGGAAAGCACGTAATGTTGCCTATTATTATCATTAAGTTATGTTCATACTGTATGTTATCAACTGTTATATTTGTAAAACTGCATGTAACTCTTTTATTGAATGTTTATGCATTTGTACAGTTGATTTGAATAAAACCAGTTTTTGATTTTTTTAGTGACACATTAAAGAAATAGTTCACCCTAATGTGAGAACTTGTGTGACTTTCTGTCTTCTTTGGAACACAAAATGTGTTATTTACAGCAGAATGGTCTAAGCCAGTCTTTTTCATACCATGAAAATAAATGCTAAATAAGAGTTTCACTAAGTAATAAATCAAGAAAGACCTGGTAGACTTGGAGTACAGTGCATGGGCAGTATAAACAATCCACCCTGCCCACCATCCACATTATTAAGTAAGAAAGAGCACAAATTTCTTTGAAAGTTGTGCTTTAGAAAGTAGAAGAAAAGTCATGGAATGATATAAGTAAGAAAAGGATAAGACTGTCTCAAACATTTGCCCAGACACCAAAATTTACAATCAAATGCCAAATAATACAAAATGCGGAGAACTGAAAACTCCATTAAGTCTCTTGAGCTACTACATGAAAGAGCAATAAAATGTCATTAGGGTAAAGAAGAAGCTTTGTGAGAAGGAAACTGTGTTGAGTACACACATCAGTGGAGGAACCTCCTGCAGTGCTGAGCAAGTGTCTCTCCACGCGACAAACTGAGCCATTCTTGAAGTTCCTGTCTGAGAGAGAACGCCCCCTTCCTTTATAATGTCATCTCCACTATGTAATCTGCGCTCCTCTCTTATGACACATACTAATTCAGCTCCTCAAGTAAGTTTTTCTTTTTATATAATGGAGAAAGCTTGTAGCTAATTTTATTTACAGACAATGGCTTTGCATTAAATAACAGGATTTGCGAATAAGGTATTTTGAGTATTTTTAAAACAATACAAATAGCAAAATATTATGGTAATATAAACATTGAGTCAGCTGCTCATAAAATTATAACAAAATATGAAACAGAATTAGAATTATGTAACATTTTTGATATGAATAGTTTTAGCTTAAAAGTGCTGATTATACTCACAGCTTTACTAAACAGATGTAAAAGTACTTTGTTGCAAAACAAAGTTCTACTGATTTAAAACAAAAGCATATCTCACAAATGAGCCTTTCAAAGTTAAATTGTGTAATGAGTACAACAAGCTGTGGTGGTTGTTTGGGATTAAATAAGACGTGTTTAATTGATTAGAAACAATCCAACAAATGAAGACCAATGGAGACATAGTGGGGTAATCCAACATTTAACCTTCATGATCTATTTGAGATTTGATAGAACCCAAGTTTTCTTAATCCTAGATTTACTTAAAACTGGTTATATAAAAACAAACCATCATGATACACTTATGTATTTTTATATATATTTATTTACATATAAATATTAATTATTGACATATTTAAAGAGTTTTACTTTATAAATTTGAATGTAATTACTTAAATGTAAATATTAATATCACATGTCTGGGATCCCAAAACGTTGTTATTATAAAGTACATCATCAATGCAAACAACAAACAAGATCTTTAATTGTTTCAGATATGGACTACAACAATATTACTCTGACAGCTGGGGGAAAAAATGTCACAAATTTCCACAGTCCGTTTACAAGGCAGGTTTTGCCTGTATTCTACTCTGTCATCTGCGTTTGCGCATTCATCCTCAACGGACTTGCTGCTTGGATCTTCTTCAGGGTCCCGAGCTCCTCTGTGCTGGTGGTTTACCTGAAGAACATGGTGGTGGCAGATGTTCTGATGCTCATCACCTACCCCTGGCGTGTGGCCAGCGACCTGGGCTACGGTGGTTTGCAGTTAAAGATCATAGTTTGTCGCTACACAGCTGTGCTTTTCTATCTTGGAATGTACACTGGAATAGCATTTATGAGCCTCATCAGCTTGGAACGCTACTTCAAAATCATTCACAGCACCTCAAACATTTCATCCCTTCTACAACGTGTTACAGTGGGAAAGATTCTGGCAATCTCAGCCTGGACTGTTATGCTGATCTGCATGTTGCCAAATGCCATATTAACCAACCAGCCCATTCCTGCACGCTTTTCCTGCATGGGCCTAAAAAGCCCACTAGGGCAGCACTGGCATGATATTTCTGCCCACTTTAATGTTGGAGTCTTCTGGGTTGCTTTCCTGTTGATGGTGTTTTGCTACACCTCCATAGCATATCATGTGTACCGCTCCTACAAAAGGGTTCGAAAGGACAGCAGTGAGGCAGGACGGCGGTCAAAACGAAGCATCTTCAGCTTGTTGGCCGTGTTTGTTTTATGCTTTGTACCTTACCATGTCTGTCGTGTACCCTACACTCTCAGCCAAAGGCCCAATGCTGGTTTTAGCATGCATAACCGCTACATTCTTTTCCAGATGAAGGAGGTCACACTGTTCCTGTCTGCTCTTAATGTTTGCCTGGATCCCATCATCTATTTCTTTATGTGCAGAGTCTTCAGAGAGTCACTCTTGCAAAAGATGTCTTCTGTAAATGGAAAAGACAGAAGGCCTTCCATAGGCACTGGACTGAGTATCAGCAATCTGTGAGAAATAAGTGAGAGGAACAAGTGGCATGCAGAAAGGACTTGAGGGTTGGATGTTGAAAACCACACAGATGGTTTCCTTGTATGCCGATTTAAAAGCATAAAGACAGAAACATGTGAACAAAAGAAAACCCCAAACGATGCTGGTGCACTATTTTGTTTTTAAGTATTTTGAGTTAAACAGGGCCCTTCTAAATTTATATTTTGACATTTGATCAGCCCTTAGTTGCACACAAGCTAATGACGTTTGTGTTGACTCATAACAGCAGCACTGCAGAAAAGTGTCTGTTTTGTGGGGGAAAAAATGCTCTGTGTGTGGAATTTGTGAATGATGAGGTAGCTAATCTTTTACTAAGTCAGTTTTGCAATTACTTTTGCTAAACATGACAACATTTTTGTTTGGTGATTCAGAGTATCATCAGCATAGCAATGGAAACAGAGCATGTGGGAAGTATGTAAATTGAAAAATAGCAAAGGGCCTGAAACAGACTCTTGTGGCTGTCCATTATTTAGTGATCAAGTAAAACTGGTAGTGAGATGCAGCCTTGATTTAATACTGGAAGAAAGTTATTTGTCATTTTAATAGTACAGTTTAATATATTTTAGTTTAGTACAGTTTTAGTATTACAGTTAATAGTACAGCACAGTACAATAGTACAGTTTTTGCTATGTTATATGTTTTTTATGTTTTTTTATGTATATGAATTTTATTTTTATTACTTTTCTGCAAGCATTAGAAAATTCTGGAAGTATTCTAATTCTGGAAAACATTTGAGTGCACAACCATTTCCGTAACAATTTAGTATGTGGACCCATTTACACTTTTAACAAAGTGCCTATTAGTGTGCATATTAACTGTTTATTAGGACTTATAAAGCACATATTAATGCCTTATTCTGCATAACCATATTGTACATCCCTTAATCCTACCCCATACCTACACTTAAATGCTTCAACAACTATTTTACTAAGTATTAATAAACAATACAATTTTGAATTTATTGAGGCAAAATTCATAGTTAATGGTTATTATGATTATTCTTATGTGTTCCATATATCAAAGTGTTACCACTTCTCAAACATTTTAGACATAAATGCAAGATTTGAAATGGGTCAGTAGATTGACAATTGACAATTTACAGGATCTATTTGTGATTACTTAATGATGGTCTTATTAAATGACAGTTTAAAGGGTCATGGGATATAATCTAGAATCAGAGAGGGGTTAATAATATTGAGAAGAGGCTCTTGTAATATAGGTAACAAGTATTTCAGTAAATAACTTAATAATATTGAGGGGTAAATAATATTAAGAAGAGGCTCTTGTAATATAGGTAACAAGTATTTCAGTAATTAAGTTGGTATTGGGTCTCATAAACATGTTGTAGGTTAAGAATCCARTGATGAGTATATTTAGTTCTTCTTGTCCTACATCTGTAAATAACTGTAGCTGCTGGATCCGTAGAAGGTTGGTGTTTCTGTAACGCAGTGTGTCAGCAAGAAGGCAGGATACAAATGCAAGGTTGCTTTAATAAATCCAAACAGTACAAAGAGGGAAACAGTAGAAATCAGGTAAGCAAAATAATACACCAAACAGCAAACAAAATCCTTGACCCTTTTTTCTTCATCCGAACGGCCTGCGAACGGGTATCTTTGTAAAGTTAAAAACAAATTTTCATCTCAAGATTGCGCTTGCTTTCACATTCATCAGTACCTGTCAGTCAAGTGACGCGCAGCTGCTGAGCTCGTTCGGAGGGCCGTTAAGAACGGTCCAATCACATGAGGCCAAACATATAAAAACAATATTGATTCGTTCTAACAACAAAAGGGGAGGGAAGCAGAGCGCTGCACCCCAAGGACAATTTAAATAAGCCAATTAGAGCTTAGCCTCAAATCACACGCTTTTCAAAAATTTGTGTATCTACATAGACACTCATTAGTCCGGCGCCCTGCAAACACATATGAAAGAAATATAGTTTAGATTTTTTTTTACTTTCAATAAATGATAATATGGCTAACTGTAAAATACTATGATTAAATGATTTTATTTCATTAATATTTGCGATATATATTTAACTTATTGTTTACATGTTAAAGGAGGCTAACTTCAGGCGGGGGTGGCGCCCCAGTTTGCCAGTGTATACATGGCTATATGTATACAGAGCAGTCAGAGGCAACAGAAATTGAGAACAGTCAGGGCAGGGGCATGGGGACAGAACCAAACTAGCGGCTGGAACAAAACTACAATGAGAAATGACTATACTAGATATACAAAATAATCTAAAAAGCATAAACATTTAACTAGTGTTGGCACTAGTATTTGTATCTGACATCCTTTTCCCAGAATCACAGGCACTGCCATATCCCAGCATGCTTGGCAAAGCATTCTTCACAAATCAATAAATGTTTATGACAATTTTTAAAAATATAATTATATTATATATAATATATATAATTTCTTTTTTAAACCCACCCTCTCTACTGTGGATGTTCTATGATACTCACGTTGACTTGTCAATAATTTCTTAACATGGACTGTTTCTGTTTCTGTTCCTCCTAAATACAGTACAGACTGAACTTAATTTTAGGTCTGTTTCAGCTATTATTTTAAGCAATACATTTTTTATGGTGTCATATGGCCAGTCCACCACTTGCCTAGTTTTTCAAATGTTTGTGTAGCATATAAATAAAATTTAATTAATTTGAATCTAACTGGAATCATTTTATTCACAAAATGTGTTCAGGAATCATTTCTCTTTGTTTTTCTTTGTTTAACCAAGTTAACAAAAGTTTACAGAAAAAAACATCAAGAATCAACCCATCAAACCCAGCATCAAGCTCCTGCATTTCTCATACATCTTACCACAATTTCCTCTTTGCATGAGCCCACAGAAGAAAGCTGAGATGAATGAGAAGACTTTGCAGCTACAGTAAATTAAAGCTCATAGGAAAATTTTGTTACAAGATAATTTTAGGTGAGTTTAATATGATTAGCGGAATAGCAACAGTAGTTATTATAACAGTGTCTTGATATTTTAATGGTAAATACAATTTTGTATTATGGTCCTAAATGTGTATACAAGTGTTGTTACACCTGCAAGAGTTAATGCCAGTTAAAATACTACTGTTAAATATTGGTGTAGCTACAAAAAAAGAACAAATGAGTATCAAAAAGGTAATTATTTAAATGTTAACAAGATCCTAACAGTGAGGATTGCGGTGAGTGAGGAAGGTATTTTGAAAACATGTTTATAATTTATAAGGTAAAATACAGGAATCTAGCTGTCACAGACTTGTTTGTCTGCCAATGTTTGATATTATGCGATTACATATTAAATATACAATAATTTTAGAGGAAATTTAGTGTATCTGTTGCAAGTTTGGTGCTCCAGCTGCTTTTCTTAACATGTACTTTATGTGTCTTTATGGGCTACATTGCTGTGAAAATGTAAGAAGATACAGTGCATTCAGAATATATTCAGACCCCTTTTTTCCGTTTTGTTATGTTGCAGCCTGACACTACAATCGTTTAACTTCTTTTTTCTTTGTTCATTAAACGTCTTTAATCTACAATCAGTATTCCATAATGACAAAGTGAAAACAGAATTTTAGAAATCTCTGTAAAGAAAAAACTAAAATATCACATTTACACATGTATTTAGCCCCTTTACTCAGTACTTAGTTAAAACACCTTTGGCAGCAATTACAGCCTTAATTGGGTATGACGCAACATGCTTTGCCCATTTGGATTGGGGGATTTTCTGCAATTCTTTTTTGCAAACCCTCTCAAGCTTGGTCCGGTTAGATGGGGACTCTCAGTGGACAGCCATTTTCAGGTCTCTCCATAGTTGTTTGATAGGGTTTAAGTCGGGGCTCTGCCTGGGCCACTTTGGGACTTTGGGGCACTTAGTCAGTTTAAGTCTTTGTTGTTTTAGTTTCTAATTGAATTAGTATGGGCATTGGCATACCAGCTGCTCTCACTACCTGCTGCAGGTCCTTGCTGTTCTCATCTGTGCAGCTGGTAAACCACACCATGCAAAAGTAGGTCACTGGGCTCTTTGGTTGACCCACAGAAGTGTTGAGGAAGGTGTGCGTGTTTTAACTTAAGTTAAGTAAGTCTATATTGGGCCTTCCTCATTTGGTAGAAGATGTTTGTAGACACAGTGATATCAGCAGCATGTACAAAATCGCTGTAAATTTAAGACTCCATAACAGCCATATATGTGATAATGCAGTTAAATGGCCATTGCACTGTTGGCCCATTTGGATTAATTTTTAGATATTAATATATAGTAACAATAAATATATATGTATACATCTTAGTTCATATTTACATCATAAGTATTGTTAAAGTTCATGTTGTTTCTCTGTTGTGAAAATATCTGTGTCTATAATATCTTTGTTCATAGAAAACTGCACACACAAATCTACACCTGTATACAAACTCAGATAAGTGGTAATAATAAAATGGTTATCAGGATAGTCTGCATTTAGTCCCTAATCGGACATCATTTGGTGGGTCATTACTCTGAACTAGAGACATGCATTCCCCTGGGAATACTGGGACTCGCAGGGCCCGGCGCAACAGAGTGCGCCACAGGACATGATTGTATGGTCCAATTATCTTGAATTATCTTAACCTATTTTTAGTTTTTTCTGTGAATCATTTCATTCTCCCGCAACCTGCACACACATCAGTGATGACCGACCCACACCAGCTGACATCCAAAACAAGGGTGGGATTGAGAACAATCAGGACTAAGACAGGACTAAACTAGACACTGGAACAAAACTACAATGGAAAGTTGTAGATCTTTCTGTCCACTCATAATATTAGCCTGGATCCCATCATTTTTTTTCAGGTGCAGTCTTCAGTGAGTCACTCTTGATGTTTTCTGTAAAGGGAAAAGAGAGAAGACCATCAGCAATCTGTGAGAAACAGCAATGAGCGAGGGGAACAAGTGGTGGAAAAAGGGTATGAGGGTTAAATATTAGATAGTTGCAAAATATTTAAATTTGAAACCACACAGATGGTTTCCCAGCATGTAGAAGAGGTGAACGTGTAATGGAATGAATGGTCAAACAAAAACTTTTGTTTTGAAGCTGTTTTTCACAAAGGGAAAAATCAACCTTTAACCTTTGAGCTCTTAACATCATTTGAAATTTTAACAGCCCTTAAAATTTCACATAAGCTAACCACATGTGTTGACTCATAACAGCACAGCTGCAGAGAGTCTGTGCCCACAAGTTCTGTAGAATTAGAATGTGTGTTTACACTGTGACTGGACATGGGCAGCTTTAACGCAACAACTGATAACATAACCATTATAAGAACTGGGCATAAGTTTACTGTCATGTTTACTGGAATTTGTCACGTTGACATCCAATGTAGACAGCATCAATAATTCACAAGCTCGCCTGCTCATTCAGTCTTAGTAGTTAATGATAAATGCACTTGGCTTGTTGTCATTAAAGGGGGCTCAAACCAAAAGGGAACCCCCCTCCCACCACCCATAGAGAATGCGAGTGAAGCTGATGTCTTTCTGCTATTGAGTTTAGGGCAGTATTTTGATTATTCTGTCATGATTATGAAAAATGTCACCACTGTAAGTCATTCCTGCTGCACTGAGAATAGTTGCAGTTAATTGCCTCATTATTCTCAAGAGAAGGGCTTATAGCTGCAGTTATAATTATAGCTGCAGCCTGGAGTCCAAAATGGGTTGGGAGCTCCTGAATTGGCTGACATGACTTGCCTATAGGCTCTAATATACAGTACTTAAAGCAAAATCCAGGTTCAAACTGGTGTGACATCATTTTGAAAAAAAAATCTGGCAAAAATAAAAATCTGTTTTCAGTAGTTCACAACAGCTCACCAAAGCAAACTAAAATCGCACATACCATCTATGTTGCTTCTTTTCTCTTTGCTATGTTTGTTGTGTTTGTAGGTACACACAGCGAATGTTTACATATCCAATCTAAACTCTGACTGGGCATGTGAATTTTCGAAAATTGAAAATTCCACCAGTGTCTTCTAAAGTGAAACATACAGTCAGTACAAGAAACTGAACATTATTTACAATTTTATAACCTGTGACCCATGTGCTGATAGTAAGACTTCAAAATCAAAAGTGTGATGTCAGCCGGTTTCTGGAGTAGTTCAGTCTTAGTCCACTGGATGGCAGTGTGGAAATTCAGAAATCAGAAACAATTTCAGGAGACAGATTTCATGTGATATTGCTTAATTATGGACCTTTATGGAATTTGTGATTGTAGTTCAGTAACAGTAGCACACAGAGGTTGGATTGACAGGAATTTAACCCATAATCCCTGCATTAGAAAATTAAATTACATTATCTAATTTAGTGCCACTCTTATTCATATTAGTGGTCCTTTTGCCACACTTTTGTACAAAGGTTTGACTCTAGTATTTACTTGTGAGGTCTTTACCCAGATCCACAGGCACTGTCACATGCTATCAGGCTGCACAACATTTTTTACATCAATGTTTCTTACAATGTGCAACAGCCCTATTACGTGTTGTTTCATTTTTTTGTTTTAAACCCACCCACTCCTTCCTGTTGAGGTTCCATGCCCACTTAGACTGGTGTAAGTAACATATACTAAACATATACTGAACACATAATAACACATACTAAAGACAGTTTTAGTTCCTCTTAATCCTCTGATTACCAAGAGGGCTGTGGGTACAAACTAATTTTAGGCCTGTATTAGCTATTATTTTAGGCAATTAATTTTTATGGTGTTATATGGCCAGTCCATGACTGGCGTAGTTTGTGAATAAGAGGCAAGATGAGCTATCAAAAGTTTGTTTAGTCCATTCTGAAATCATTTTATTCATGAAATGTTTTCAGGACATTTGCGGTTTGATAATACTTGCTGGTA
>JAZGTK010018150.1:0-11965 GCA_036877625.1 Ambastaia sidthimunki
GGGATTAGCGTCCAGAGAGCGAGAGGTGGAGGGAGAAAAGAGACAGAAACTGTAGGAGGAGTGGAGGACAGTTAGACGAGGAGGATTTGAGGAGAAAGTGGGACAGCGAGGAGAAGAACGGAGAGAACGAGGGAGAGAAATGTAGGTTGATGAGGCTGAGGGGCAACACTAGGTCAAATTCAGAGAGAGAGACGGTTAGCCTGAGCTTAAGCACGCTGAACTTAAAATGACTGTCACACAACATCAATCCACTGAACAGATGAACTTCACTGTTAACATCTCCATGCATGATGCTACCATCACTACACTCAAAAAAATTCACCATTGTTGCTTTGAATTTTGCATGTTTTGACTGCAGATGTGCCATCCTGTGACTAAACGGTGCAGTTGACCTGTTGATCAGATGCATTACTGAACTCTGTATCTCCTTTAAACTGATGGTGGACGTGTCTGTGGTTTCTCACAGAGATCTGCAAACTGTCACATTGGTTAACAGGCGTCAAAGCCATAAACATAATGCTTTTTAGAAGCAGGGTAGGTGATTTTTTTTATTTGTTATGCTAGTTGAAAGTCTCTTCACATCCTGATAGCGTTCACTAAGTAAAATGGTCAAAATATATTTATATATATGTATTTCTTAGACATTTTTGTCTAATTATTGCAATAGGTCCAAATTTACCACCCTGCCTACGCTATTGGACCCAGAGGTCTTAAAAGTAGGCTTATCATTTCTGTTACAGTGCCAACAAAAACAACTGTACATTTTTAGGTCACTTAGTTTTCTCTATAACAAGTAAAACCGGTATGAAGACACAATGCCCTGATAACTGTAAGAGGATACGTTTCAAAAACGCATCTCAAGCGAATTGTGAAAGACGAAAACACCTGCAGCTAGACCCTCCATTAGATCAGTTTGGTTTTCAGAAATTTTACTCATCTGCTGTTAAGCAAAAGCCTCCAGGACTATCACACAGGAAACCTCGGGATCAGAACAAGCACTGACCCGGGATCAGAGCGGAAGGAAAATCTTTGAATGGCATTCTAAAGCTCTCTGGAAACCAGGCCTTTAAACCAGCTTAAATGGGCTATTAATACCATCAGGGATCTGAAGGTTTAGCACTAGCGCAGGTGCCGTGAAGCAAGACCTGTCAGTGGCACTCAGACAGCTGAGCAAAACTGCAGAAAGAAATGCATTTTTTATCATCTCAGTAAAGCACAACCGTTTTCTCCTACAGCTTCACTCTAAACAGCATTAGACTTGTGTTCATTTTGCACTCTGAATGCAACAATACTTCAATTTCCAAAAGCAAACCAAACACAAAAACAGAAGTGCAGTCATTTGCTTTTTCTGCATTTTGCATGCACTTCATGCGTCATACGCAGGTTTATATTTTTATTCAATAGCCAAAATAACAAAATAGTGACACTTAATTTTTATGTCCACAGATCAGTGTATCATTAATCACGAAAACTTTGCTTTTGTTAGCTTAAAAGTTAGCATAAAAGAGTTTTGCACCAGCTTTCCAGTTATTCACACAAAGCAAAGCTACGGGAACCCAACCTATCTGTGCAGTTATACAGTGTTGATCTGGATTTGGCATGTAGCTGAGGTCACTGGCTGTAGACATTTTTGGAAAAAAACAGTTTCAAATGGTTCCAGTAAGACACCCTGCGGTAAACTCCACCTGTCCATCTACACAGCTGTGCCTCAACCACACAGGAAGTGAACACAGCTGCTCAGTGATGCGTTTAGACACCAGCCAATGTTCAGTAACATTAGCAGAACTTTGTTTAACATTATGTCATATAAGTTCCTGTAGCTTAACTGGTAGGGAATTCACCAGTTCACCATCACTTTGGATAAAAGCGTCACCCAAATGCATAAATGTAAATGCATAAATGGGAGTTGTTAGTATTAACATTTTAAAAACGTTACAGAATTAACAAAACGTTTAAACAGCATTAAAGACAAACGATAAAGTTAATACAACATCTAAAAAACTGGACGTTCCTAGAACATTCAAAAAACATTTTTATGTGTTTGTTACTTAATGGAAACGTTAGGGAAACATTCTTGCAACCTAAAACTGTTAGCTGGGATCACACTAAACATATTTAATTAATAATTAAGGCTAATGTAACACCCCAAAATGAATGTTCAGCTTGGACCTTTAACCACCACTACACAAGCTACCTCCACCAAACATAACATCAGCCATCTGGAGATGATCTTGAGATCTTTCTGGAGCAGGAGAAGGTTTGTTTCTCATTGGCCACGTCTAGATCTCTATACAAGACATCCATTGTTACAGCCTCTGGATCTATTTCAAGACCACGTCTTAAAATACCTAATTTAAATATCCAATAACACTGGATCCTCTAAAAACACGGTGTCTTACAGGTGCTATAGTGTTTAAAACTATGTTCTTTTAACATAAACAAAAAAACAAAAATCAAACAAAAATAAAAATGCTTGATCACTTTCGAATATTTTATAAGGATTGTCCATGTTTAGAAATGTTTAACAGGTATTACCTAAAGCTAAATTAGAAGAGGGACATACAGCAGCACTTCCATGTACACACAGTGTGAACAGTGAAACTGGATTTATATTAGATTCACTTTCACTTCACTTTCACTTCCCTTTTCACTTCACTTCACTTTATACTTAATTTTCAACTGAGCTGAAATAAAAAGAAATTTATTGAATTTACCAAAATAATTATTACATGTCGTCTTAGAATCACTTTCAGCTGTTTCCATTACTACTTAACATTATCGAATTTTTGGAAAATCTATTCTAAACATTCAGATTTAAACACTTTTTTAATACTCCAATTTGAATTACTTTATAAATGAATTTGTGAAAGTCATGCAGATATTTGCTGCTCAGAGAACAAACAACTAAAAACACTCGAGTCATATTTGCCAAATCTAAGGATGTTATTTCTACCTAAACAGAAGTTTAATAATTTAGCGTGTGTTACTGCTCAGTGTGGCTGCCATGAAACTCTGCTTTGTTTAATATTTGCATTTGTTATCAGTTATATTGTGACAGCCATCTGCTGCGTTCATAACCAACAGTTCAGAAGAAGACACCGTGAGCACAGAAAACATGACCTTGTGATATTACGAGCTCATAAAGGAACTCTGTATTTGCTTAGAAACATTCAATTGAGTCTAATTTCCATAGATGTGCCCTGCAGAATGATTTATCTCTGGGTCTGTGAAGTGATACTTGGACCATATCCTGAAAATAATGAAAAAAGAACATTCTGTATTGAAACACTCGGTTCAAGTGTTCCAATATGATGTTTCATTATATAACCAAATTCAAAGAGCACTTCTGGTTTAATGGTTCAAAATAGACCAATTCTCTACACTAATATAACATTGACTGTACTCTACTGTACTCTACTGTACTCTACTGTACTCTACTGTACTCTACTGTACTCTACTGTACTCTACTGTACTCTACTCATTTTCTAAAGAGTCTCATTCCGCTCTACAGTCATTATCTGAACTCAAGGCCAAAAACACTGTTTTTAATCTAACTTTTAAAAATTTAGCATCTTACAGCCTGACCTCCGTTAAAACCAGATGCAGGTGTCTGGATTTCTGTATGTTGAGCTTGAACAGACTGAAGTCACTTTGAACAAGCTCAGGGTGCAAAAACAAGCAACAGAGGGCAGATCAGATCGATGTAAACTGCAGACGTCTTGCAGAGAGATGACAAACGCATGAAAGAGGGGATGGGTGGAGTAAAGCTGAAGAAAGAGGAAGATCTTTTCTTTGTTACAAAGAGTATGTAGTGTCAGCCTCAGATGCCACGCCCACTGACCGTGAGCTAATCTGATTGGCTGGCTTCGTCCAATAAGGATCATCAGTGTGTATTTCCTTGTGGAAAACATTGTAATTCTTCTCTCATTCCAACCAATTAAACACAGCCAATGATTAATTCTTACAGACAATTAATTTCAAGAAATTCACTGTTTGTGAATGACAAAGTATTTTAGATTTGTTTTTAGCGTATTCATTTAAGCTTAAACTGACACTAAAAGTGTTTGGGTCTTTTATAAGGTTTCTGAAGTTATATTTTTCTGTCTGGCTCTGGGGCGTCTGTGCCTGTCAGCTTCATGCATCAAACCCCCTCAAAAACACAACATCTCTCTGTCAAAACCTGTCAAACTGAAGCTAAAAATTCTGCCTGCCATCCGAGTCTAATCAAATCAACACTGACAGAAAGAAATAAACATACTGTACAAATACACAACAAACTCTTACAAACATCTCACTGCTGGAAAACAACAAAATGCAACAACAAAAAGTGGACCTTAGTAACTACAAAACGCTATGAAAATGTTTCTTATCTATGCTTTTCCAAATTTTCATGCAAAACATGCAAGAAATATTTATACTCTGAGAGGGAGAAAACCAAAAATAAACTATAGTCAGAAAACCTAATAGTCCACACCAATAAAACACTTCATATTCACATATTTAAAAACCATGTCTTCATTTTTGTCAGATATCTCCTGTACTGCTCTGGCTTACTCTAAACCAAACCAGTCATTATATTCCTCATTTATAAGTCACTGGGTGTCTATAAACAGATGCAACTGGTGGGATATAAATGGCCAACAAAATAAGTGTAAACACTGCTAATAAAAAGCGCATTTGCAAAGTGAATCTGTATTAAGATCCTAAAACCAGCACCTGAGTTAAACAAGGGTAACGTCAAATGTACAGAAAGACTCACACTAGAACATTTTACTATAATGGTTCACAACAGCATCACAGTGGGACTTAAAACACTTCACTTTAGAAACAGCTGCCGGTGACAGTTACTGTACCAGCCACACATCCTGTTTACATGCTGATGCTAATACAGTTTACAGAGGAAAGCGTTCCAGTCTGTGATCGTGATATTCCGTCTTACGCTGTTCTTGAAAACTGTTCTCAACGTCACTGTAATAAATTAACAACCAGTGCATTTAACAGTTTAATCTTGTGGGGTTTAAACCTACAACCTTTCCGTTATCAGTTCATCTTTAACCACTAAGTCACACAAAAATACACTGATACTAAAATTCACCTTGTATGGAGTATTTTAGAATAGCAATACAATTTTATATATAACTTTACAACTAAATGATGGTAGAAAGCAAACGGTAGGTAGGCAGTTTCATAATGGCTTGGGTGGCTAGGGTGGGTGGGATTTTATGTTACATCGTTTGATAGGCACGTAGGACATCCAATCATTGCATTCGGACCCAATGCAACGATTGCATAGAAGATATATTTATATAAATATATTTTGACCACTTGGTAATTGCTATCAGAATGTGAAGAGATTTTCAACCAGGGTAAGAAAAAACGTTTCTGGAAAAAAAACTATCACCTACCCTGCCATTAAATTGTGACATTTTTAAGCTTTAAAGTAAAGCGTCAAAGGTTTTTCACATACAAAGGTTTTTACAATTTGCAGTAGTCAATTCAATATATTTGTGAATAAAAAACAGGAAAAAGAACAAGATGATTCAAGTGTTTCCAGGTTTCCAGTGAGGGCAGCTTCACAATTATAATGGAACTAATCTAGTTTTGTTGTTTGTGCAAAGTGGAAACTAAGACCTTGAACACAGGATAACAGATAATGCGCTAAACAATGCGTCAGCTGACAAAAGACATACACAGCGCAAAAGTTACAATGTGCCAGGCTGCTATAAGAGCAGGTTTTTCCCAGCATGCCTCACACAGCTCCCTGCATGAGGGCAGGTAAGCACAAGGTTATCTTTGAGAAAGGCTTTCTCCATTTCATCACAAAAAGAGCAAAATTACATTTGGTAATAAGTGCTCAATACTAACCTATTAATGAATTTACCTCAACCACTATCAACCACATCTGAACCAGATATTCGAGGATGACTAGAAAATACCAGACAGGCACTAACTAAAGCAGAAACTTAAGTCCACAGGATGGAAGATCTGCAGAAACAGGACTGAGGACCCTTTCATGAGCTTTCTATCAAAGCAAATGCAGTTATCAATACGCTGGATCTTTTGTGTCAGTATTTACAAAACATTTTCAGGAAAACATAAGCTTAAAGCACCTGGTATTCACAGACAGCCTCTAGTCCAAGAACTAACCAAAACCTTTTTGACTAGCTTCCAAGAAAATCTGAGTGTGAGGGTGTCATAGCCGTAAGATATCACTACAGTCACTTCATACTATACAACACTTCAACATAATACCAACAACACAACCCATGGATATTACAATCTTTATCAGGTCAAATGTTTCTTAGAAGCTACCAAAAATACCTCACAAGTCAGTGGATAAAAAAAATCCAACAAGTTTTTAACTAGAAACTAAAGCTCTGGTTACAGTACAGTGACAAATGTCCAGTTTTTTAGATGTTGGTTATAAGAACGTTACTCTTTAATTTTTAAAACATTTCATTTTTTAAGTAACTTAACAAAATGTTCAACTAACTTTACTGCAAGGATGTTTGGATAACTTTGAGAGAACTTTTACAGAACATTAACCAACGTTCTGTGAGGGTTCCCTATTAGCGAAGATAAACCAGGTCTTACCTCTGAACTTCTTGGGAGGGTTGTTGAGGTCTCCAGATTCCGGTTGCACCACACACCGGTCATCCACTAGACTGTGAAGATGAGAGACATGAGTCATAGTTAGTATTTCTGTCTTTCAGAGAGCCATGAATAGGCCCCCTAACAAACAAACTACACATGTTTTTTAACATAACCACATTAACTGATTACAAAATCACCAGAGTTCTGCAGAATTGAGTTAAATATGGTTAACGTGGAGCTGGGAGTTCTGCATTTATATTGGTAGCTAAAAGCGGGATTAAATTAGTCAAAATATTTAATCATCAAAAATGCACAGGGTAGAAAATGTGTATAACTGTGTGTAAGTTGTGTATGACTTCGCAAATTTCACACTTTTCCATGCAACTTCCCAAATGGAACTGTTAGTTTATTTACAAATTTGTTATTTTGCTTAATATAGTTACACACTTAATCAGTGACCAATAAGCAGCCCAAAACATTATACATAAATGACTTTGCTGGAGTTCAAATGGCCAAAAATATTCTTCAAATGTTTTGCATGAATAAATGAAGTTTATCTTCTATGTAAAGTGCTACAGTATTACTGAGACGAAAAAACTTAAAGCCATAAAACAGAGTCTGTTAACACATCAACTGGCCTCTGTGTTATGAAAAGCTTATCTGCTTGAGGCCACAGTGTTGACTTTGACTCGTATTATAAGCAAATGTCAAATTCATAATGATCTCATCCAATGAAAATATAATGACGCCAATATTTGCCTCTCATTATATTATCTCAAGCCAAGCTGGTGTTACAAACTACTGGTAAAGGGTCTTAGACTCTTACAGAGAGCCATATGTTTCTCTGTCAATTAGGGGATATTTGGGTACGACTTCAGTAATGTCCATAAGTGCCCATTAGCCACCCACCGAGACCTCACTGAGACATTAGTGAGGTTAAAGGCCATTAAATCACCATTAGTAGCAAATGATGATTCTCATTTCTCAACATTCTGAAAGGAAATATTCAATAAAATCTTACTGACAGGGAAACTATATGTAGCCATAAGTAAAAGGCTGGTATGCATATATTGTTGGCTGTGTTTCAAAATCTGTTAAGCAACCTACCTAGACAGCATTTCTAGCATCGTAGGCATGTTCAAACATCAATCACGTACATGATTAACAGGTTCATTTTGACCATTATATGCATTTCTAACTTCTGTGTTAAGACACTTTACGTTCAGTCACATCTATGGAAAATGTTGTTAAGTTAAGCAGCATGCCTGGTTTTGAAACACAGCCGTTGTGTATTGTGTCCTTCTAATAAAGATTTTCTCTAGAAGCCATCACGCTCAGTCAGTTTATTTCTATAGCACCTTTTCTTTATAATGCACATTGTCTTAAAACCGCTATATAGAAAAATACTGCAGTACTAAAGTCTTAATTCCATAAGGTTCTTGTTGGTTTATAAAGTCAGTAAGAAGTCAAAAGACCAGAAACAGTCAAAGTTGAGTTAAATGAACCAGCAGCATGTCCACAATGTTAAATTAGCATATCTGCATTCACAATAAATGCTAGTGCATATTTCATTCCCCTGAGAATAATGGACAGACCTGCCAGTTCCCATCACTCGTGTCTGCTTCTCTGTGCCCAGCTGCAGGCCAGGTGGCTCATTATCTTATCTGCGCTGAGGCCGTCGCGTGGCACAGAGACAAAAACGCGTACGCCACAGCGGCTAAATATAGCCGCGGCTCCCGAGGATGTGCGCATGGCGAGAAAGGCAGTAAAAGTGATTACAAGGCGAAATGTTCTGTTCTGTTGTGTAAAGCTGCATTTGTGCTTTTGTTGCCATGGACGAGTGACGTGATGCAGTCATTGAAAAAAAATCACACAGCCTGGTGAAAGTGGCGGAGTATGACTGAACGAAGACGCCACAATCTCATTTCCACAGGATGCAGGGCAGAAATCAGACTCGGCTGTGTTTCAACAAAGAAAGTGAAAAGAACAGGTGTAACCCATGGCAACACCCCGGCAACACTCTGTATCTGAATGCCTGTGCTTTCATAGTGACACTAGAACTGAATTTGATGAATAAATGTAACAAAAGTTTCTCCTAAATAAATGTTGTATGGAAAGTTCTCAATTTAAATGTAAAAAATACATTAAAAAATATAAACATTTCTTGTTGAGTTCAAAGGTCGCATCCCAATCAAATGAAATGCAAGTTCACCATTTGGCCATTTGGTATAAGCTAGCCAAGGTATTTGTCAGCATTGACACTATAAGGAATAAAATATATGACCCAGACTACAATAAATATGGCTTTACTTCCAAAGGACAAACTTGCAAGATGGTTTGTGCCAACCACAAAGTGTTTTGTGTAGCAAATTTATAAAATCCAAAATAACTGCCTAGCCTGGAAATAGCTAGTTATATTCACTGGTGAAGTACTGGTAGATTATCTAACTAGTTCAAAAGTTGAAGGAAAGCAATTTAGTGGGACACCGCACCCTCATTTTCTTCCTTCTGTTGTATTTTGATCATGTTCCTCTAAATAAAACTTCAAGGGAATAAAAAGGGAAAGTCATCTTACCCCAAAGTGCTGATAAATCCATTGGTGGACCCTTCCGCATACAGGGAGCAGATGTCCCCGATGTGGAGGAAACTGGACATTTTGTCGGACATTTTGCTCCACTTTATGGCGTGTCTGCAGAGAAGATATAAACAGATTAACGTACTATAGAAAACAACATTAAACACATCAACTATATTCATCTATACAGTTTAGAATGTAGGTTATGATCAGACATGGAACAGCTAGTGGTACAATAATAGCATGTGACCATGAGGGCCAGGGGGATGCACTCAGGAAAATGAGAATTTGCCATTTTGAGATGCCCTAGTTTTTAACACAGACATGGAATTCAAGGTCTTTTGGTTCTTTGGGCGAATGATGGGGAACATTCTAGAACATACAGCTGTGCTGTGAGCTGGAAAAGGAAAACTCAGTTATGGACAGATTTTGTTGACTTTTTCTTCAGCATCTTGCTTGTACCTTTCCAAATACCTGAATCAAAAGAATAAATGCCAGAAAAAGTTTGTTTTCATTGACTCACTCTTATGTCAGTCATTGCGAATTTTGCACTACATTGTGTTGTGTTTTGGGGCTAACGGTAATGTCTTTAAAATTAACAGCTAATGTCCTGGCAGAAGATTACCAGTACATTATTTTTTTCCTCCTTTAAAGAGTGTACTGGTCGTTTATTTCCATAAAAAACTCCAACAAGAACCAGTATGATTCATGAATGAATCACTTGGACCAGTTCTGTGAGTCAGAACAACAGGATGAAAAGAACAATTCTATCACAAATCAAACATCACCAGCTGCCGAGAAAGAGCGAAGACTCTGATTATAGCGCATCTAGTCATATAAATAACGTTTATTGTGCTTTTTAAAGCTTGAAAGCTTCAGCCCTCATTTACTGTAATCGCATTGAAAAAGAGCGACCAGTACATTCTTCTCGATTTTAGCTTTTGAATGACATGAGGGTGATAAAATGATAATAGAATTGTTTAATGGGTGTTCCTTTAAGGTCCAGAATAATGCCTGTAAACAACACATTGTCATTCTGGGAAAGCTAGGTGCCAAATTGTACCTGTTGCAGTAACCAAAAGGCTAAACTGAGTGACAGCGATTCACTGTAGATCATTTAGCACAGACTTTTAATGGCAGAATTATCAGATAATGAGTAAAGTGCATTTAGACTCTTTTATATGTGTTCAGTTGTGGTCACTAAACACTTCTCCTCTGGAACAATGAGTTAATGTTACAATCGGCCCACAGCTCAATGACAGAACTGAACATCAATAAAAGACAATTCACAGACGCTCAATACAGTATATATCATTGTATATAAAACAAACAAGCGTGATGTTGAAATAATGTCCCATTATATAAATTGAGTTCAGGCACAAGAAAGAAAATAACTAGCCTTATATAGTTTTAGCCCCACTTGAATACAAAAATGCTCATTTGTAATTAACTTGTTTTGTTATGATGATCTATAACACAGTGTCATTGTTTGAAATGTATATAATGAATAATTATATTTTCTTTGACTGAAGTGACTGAAGTTACAGATATTCTCTTTATTGTAGCTAAGAAACAATAATAATGTACTGTTATATTGTATCATTATATCAATCAATCAATCAATAAGACCTACAGTATATAGAACAGTATATACTATATAGATCTTAGTATATATGGTATAGATCTTACTATATTATATATAGTATAGACCTTATGGAGGTGTGTATTTACAGCATGGTGCTGGGAATCTTACAAACTTTCAGAACTTACAACTTTCCACGTTTCAAACCTTTAACTAAGTTGAACACAACTATGATACAGTCTGTAAAGTAACAAAGTAAATGTGGAACTGCCTTGAGCGATGGCAGATGTATGTGGGCTGTCTCATATTATTTTTACTGTGTGGGGAATAAATAAGGAGGCCTTATCTTACACATTTTCTATTTCAAACTGCATCTTATCTGTGTAAAAAATGTATGTTTTTACAGTTGAGACAACAGCCTTGATTCGATAACGCTTAATTCGACAGGTGATAATAAACAGCCAATCAGAATTCCGCTCAGATGCACCAATCATCGACACTAGTTTAACAAAACAACCACAGAGCGCATAAAAACAGACCCTTTATCCTAACAGACCATAGATCGATGACAAAACATGTCATCATCTTCATCAATCAATACATCTTCATCAATCAACACATCCTCATCTCAGTAACATATATGGTCCAATCTGCCTCCAGTGTCATTTTCTCGCCAATGTTACATTATAACATTCAATACAATGTTACAATAACATTCTGAATTTGTTACCGGAACAGCGGAAACGTCAGGCAATGATACAATGTAACACGCTGTCAAACTTCCAGTCTGATCACAGTGATGGATCATCTCCACTGTATATCCACCGATGTCTCTTTCACTGTAGTATCACAGCGAGAGTTCACCTGAACTTTACCTTCTCTGGAAGGACACCGTGCCGGGAATACAGCTCGGGCGATCGGGTCAGCGGCTGAACCTGTCCGCTCGGGGTTTCTCGGATAATTCCATGATATGCGAAAGTCCCCGAATTGAAAATCGCGGCGTCTAGTTGCCAGTTGGATTTTTGTCCGCACTTGTCCGCTTTCTTCCCACCTCCACATGAGCTCTGAAGCCCCGCCCCTTTATCATCCCGCATCTATAGCGTGGCAGATGGGTAACTGAGTTCTGAAGCAAGCTAATGATAGATAGATAGATAGATAGATAGATAGATAGATAGATAGATAGATAGATAGATAGATAGATAGATAGATAGATA
>JAZGTK010018151.1:0-11964 GCA_036877625.1 Ambastaia sidthimunki
TCGTTCATTTTGGAGGTTATTTTTAGTGCTGAGGATTTTAATGTGGTGCTGTGTTTGGCAGCGCTCAGAGAGGTTCGTGAGCCAACGCTGAACTCTGCTGTGGCTAAAGTCTTACGTGTACAGTGACAGCAATGTGAAATGTTTATTAGAGACTGTTTCCTCCACCTCTTTATTTTTAACTTCAGTGCCATGTCTGTATTCAACTTGTTGACAGCCGTGGTGTGTGTTCCGTCCATTAAGCATGTGTTTTCTGTTGCATATATATAGTCAAATGTTTGGCACACCTTGTCATTCTTTATTATTAAGTCTTTAAGTCTATTTACAGTAAGTCAGAAACTATAAGGTTGCACAAATGGAGTGTATGCGGATTATGCAGAGCCTAAACAATTAAAAAATACATTAAAATGTTACATTTTGCATTTTTTAACGTAGCCTCGATTTTATATCTGCAAACTTTAGTCATTTTCTTAAAGAACTGTATGAAATACATCCTAGGATGATTTTAAACAGTGTTTAAGGAGTTCCCATGTTTTCTGGAAACTTTTTAGGTACTTTCCCGTCCAATTAATCCAAAATTAAATACAAATAAATAAAAAAAATGTAGTTTAAAGCATAAACAAATCCATGAGTAGGCATGAATATTTGTTAAAACTCATGTCTTACTCTAAACTTACTCTGTAAATGGAAAGCCATCTGTATCTGACTAATGAATTCTGTTCTGGAGTCTCAACAGCGGACAAACACCTTGAATTACAGCTGCAGTCAATGGGCTGTGGCTGTTGGGAAGAACACACAGTGGGCAAAGCTGCATCTGACAACAGTGTTGCGTCACGGGATGACGGCACTTTCGCGACCCACCGCATTCAGTTTGTTCAGGCCGGCTTTCTGCAGACCTCTCCTAAGACTGTGGCAGTGGCTCATGGGAAGCCCCTTCGCACATGCCAGCTTGTCTTTAGGAGCTGTAGATCGGGTTAAGACTGTCTGCTGAGTGGAAAATCTGTTGGTGGGGGTCTGTAGCATTTCGGATGAGTTGTTCTTTCCCGATTGTTATTATAAGGCCTTTCATTTACGTGTGGAACCCAGAAAAACACATCGGAATGTGTCATGATAAATTTCATGTGGTACACAGTGCCAAAGGGCATAAACACGAGGACGACTATGAGCATCAAATCCAGCTTCATAAATGTACAGTTTCATATATGGTCAAAACAAACTAAACCCATCATTGACACGTGTCTTCTGTAAAAGCATTTTACCATTTTATGAGTCCTCTGTTACTCTAATGACACAATCCAAACGGGAAAGTTTATAGTGTATTTGACATTTTTATTCTTTGTCAGACTCTGCCAGATATCAGATTAACCAATATTTACATAAATGATGATGCGTCTTCCTTTGCTGACAGCTTTAAACAGGGTTTTCCTAGGTGGTCCGTATCTGTCATTCTGATATCTTTTTAACTCCACATACAGTGTTAATGTACATAATAATTATGTTAATGTGTTGTTTTTATTTGATATGCAATATAACTGATAACAATAACTGCTTGCACAACATTTGTGACAGAACTGCTGAATAAGAACAAACTTTTTTGCTTCTCAAATTGAGCTTTAAAATTAATTTAGTAAATTGTGAAGTAATTGAAACAGGAATGGATTTGTATTCCACCATGGCAGGAGGGTAAAACTAATGATTTTATTGTTGTTGTTGAATGGTTTAGGACCTGCTGAGCTGGTGAGGAAGATGATGTATGTGTATTTGATAACCAAGGAAGTTCCTGTCGAAATGTTGCCAGATTTTCGAGTTTAGCAACCAATACATTGACAACAACTTGTTTCAACAGGTAAACATGAAATAACGTAGAAAGACAAATAATAAAGTAGAAAACAATACAAATACAAAACAAAAATACAAAATACAATACAACATTGTATTGTGTCTTGAGCCTCATTACAAATATAAGAGTGACCTCTTGTGGTGGACTTTATTCTGCAGCCAAATTGTTGCAGTAAATTGGTTACAACAGCAAAAACAGCTTGCAACTAACAACAGTAATTCTTTGTATAAAGTTAAACGTTTGTTTATTTTGTTTATTTTATTTTTTATTTTACTTTATATGCACAAGGAAACAGCATTCACATAAATGTAACATTTTGAACATGTGTTAGTAGGAACTTTGTATTGGCAGCTCAATTTTCTGACCGGTTTATTTTTCGTTGACACCCAATTTGCTAATTCACTGTAGCTTCATCTTTGACTTTTTGGTCAACAAATCACTAGGTAAGATTTCCCCTTTTGTTTTGTTTGATTATTTTTTAATAACTATCACAGGGTAAGTTTTTGTTCTTTAAATATAAACAAAAACAATCACGTATTTCCGACAGGACAAATTTGCTCTAGCTAAAAGTCAGAGGGCTTGTGAATTACTATTCTGAATACATACACACTAAATACATATTTATACACACACACACGGTGTGGTAACCATTTTATTTTGTATACAATAGTTATATTATTTGTCAACAATCTTTTATTTTTGTTGCATTTTTTGCATCTCGACACGTCCGCTGTGTTTTGTGGTTGTGTTTATTTGATACAAACTTTGCATCATTTCAGTTTATAAAATGGATCCAGCGTGTAGAAAAGACAAACAGAAGCAACAAACACCGACCCGAGGAGACAAAAGTAAACAGAAATCAGCACAACAAGAGCTGAAACAGAGACAGAGAGCAGAGGTGAGCTGAAGCAACACATCACACTTTTATCATTAATGTTTAAAGTCTTGTTACAATAAAGTCTTTATTTGTTATTGGACATTTAAGCTACGTTTACCTCCTACGAAATAGTGTTGTTTGTTAACATTGGTTGACTACCTTAGGTAACGTGAACTAACGATTACCAATACATGTATAACACGTATTCATTTTATGTAATGTTAATTTTAACATTTACTAATATTTTTTTCAAAACAGAAGTTGTATCTAGTTAATGCACAATGAACTAACATAAATGAACAATTAACAGTAGCATTTGCAAACAACAAAGATTGATAAATGGTGTAAAAATACATTGATTTATTGTAGTTTATGTTTGACAATGCATTAACTAATGTTAATAAATGAAACCTTACTATAAAGTGCTACTTTTTTAAACATTTTGGTAACATTCAAAATATTGATGCAAATCTATCTTTCAGTCCAGCCCTGAATGTTACATGCTGCGTGTTTTGATACAGAAGGTCTGAAGAGCTTTTTTAATGCATTGCAGATTTATGCTCTGAACAAGATCATGACTGAACTTGAACAGCAGCAGTTTGAGGCCTTTTGCAAGCAGATGCAGTCCCAATCAAAATGAGAACAACTCCTGTGGACTTCCATTTATTTTGCCCCAGTCATCAGTCTTGCTCCTGGAATTTCACTGTCCTGCAGAGTTTAGCTCCAACTCTAACTGACACACTTGAGCAAATCAAGGTTTGTAGTAGCAGTTTGATTAGGGTTGGAGTGAAACTGTGGAGTGGATTTTTAGGGATTAGGATTGAAAACCTCTGATTTAAATTACAATGTGCTGGAAAATGTTTGGATGTATTGGTGCTCAGTGCTTGAATTTGAAGGTATGTGAAATTCTATCAAATGTATCCGTGTTTAACTAACTGTTACAAAAAATCATAATGACACCAAAAAGTTACAAAGCCACTCGTGGAGCAAAGACATGAAGAATTAATTTATTCTACAGGATGTTGAATCCCAGTGTTAGTTCTAATACTGTTATTATCACTAGTGTTTGTCATTTATGATGATGTATGTCAGTTATGATAAACATTTTTTATGACAATGCAATTTTTATTTTGCTGAACAGGTTAATATGTAATATTATTTTAGGCAATTTAAAAGGTTTCACGTTTTCATTTATTTTTGTGATGATGGCCAATGTTTAATTTTTTTGTGTTTGGGTTTCATTACAAAAAGAACTCTTGAAGTATTATTTTTTAAAATGCTAAAATAGTAGTTTTCTATTACCTTTGTTGGCCTTTCTAAATACACGTGTATTTTAACATATTTCTACATGTTTTTAGCATGATGCCGCATTGCACCAGTATATGATACATGTTATGTGTTCTGTCTGAGGCTAGTAGCGACTACTGTCCTATTGTTGCTCTGTAGAGCTGTTCCATTTAAAACATGCCACTGTCAGAATAAAAATGGTGACTCGATAGGCCTCAAGTTTTCAGTTGATTTTGTTCATGTTTTGGGTTGTAATATTTCTTGGTTAGGCCATGAGGGGAATATGAGAGTGGATGGTGGGTTACAGTATATAGAAGTTAAATCTGAGTCACTTTGAGGTTTTGAAATTGCATGGTTAATAAATCTGAGCGTAAAAAAAAAGCAAAACAATAAATGGAGTATTAATTTTTATTTAATGACTTATATGATGATTGTTTCCATTCATTTATTGTTGTTGACATGCATTTACACAGTGTATTTAGTTTTCTCATGTCAGCAGATTATTAAAGCATTATTACTCATGTCTAGACTATGGTGTTAATTCTGGCTGCTCATATAATGTAATTAGTATCTGCAATAGAAAAGCATTAGTAATATATTGTAACGTAATTAGTATAAATTTTCAGCAGATTGCTCAGCACACAGAGGTAGTTGATGGTTAATATGCACAGAGACATAATAGTTAAGCTCTACTGGGTGATTGTTCCATGGATTTCCAAGTTTAGTGCGTAACTGTCAACATATAAATCACCAAATCATACATTTTTAGCATAACTATTTATTTAATAAAATTTTAATCTCTATAGTTCTAAAAGAAGGGCATGTTTAGTTATACCAGGCCAGAGTTTTTAATAACTAGCATTTAGGTTAAGGTAAAGCTTTGGTGCGTGTTTATTGTAATGTAAGTATACTATCTTTTGAGTTGCGATATGCAAAACTTAAAAAGCAAGGTGCCAAGAGAAGATTGGTTCATTTCAACCAATAAGTAGCATTCTTTAATCTGATTGGTCTTTGTCTCTAAACGTCTATGGTTACAGAACTTCCAGTCACTCTCACTCCAAACCAGCCTTTCCAGAACTTTGTGTCTTGACCTCCATGTTCAAAAGAGATGAATCGAAGACCAGGACCATATTCTGTAAATGTGTGCGTCACCTATGAAAGAAACAATTAAACAGTTAAGTTACGTGCTCAGCATCCACTGAATTAAAACTATAGCGTACAAGTGTATTTCGTTTGTTAGTTTTTAGGTGCATGGCCGATCAAAATAAGTTTACCTAAAAATGTAATTGTTCACTCTAATATTATGAACATTATTAATGTAAATTATTGTAATAACAATAATAATGTTATTATAAGTAATAATATCATTGTTGATTTGATCCTGGACCCTCCAACAAGACAATTGTTTGCCTTTTTTAGCCTAAATATCTGAGATCTCATTCATTATAATTGTACAGAGAGGAGCAACCAGTATTCAAATATTAAATTTGTTTTCATTTTGGTTCCACAGAAGAATGACAGACCAGTTTGAACCATTCAGTAAGGAGCGAGTGTAAACATAATATCAATGCATTTTATTTTATCTAACTCTTAATCAAGGACATTTTTATATGTAGAAAACAATCAGACTATTTCTTCCTGTAAAACACATTCCACAAACACATTTTACCTGTTTCCAAGAGCAGTCGTCAACATCAGGGTCCAACGTGACCTCATCTGGGCTAAATTCAGCAAGGACCTCCTGATTTTCACCGAGAAGGGTCACAACAAGCTTATAAACACAGCCACAGTCGGTTCGGCTGCAGTACCTACACACACATTCCAGTGGATTAAGCCGGCGTACACTGATTATACACACACAAAAAGAAACCACACTCTGCTAAAGGCTCACCAGTCCTCCACGGTAACAGCAGGCTGTGCAAAATCTAACGTTTCAGGGTCATAACCTTCTTGCAACAGGTCAATTACTTGTCTTTTAATGCAGGGCCTAAAACATTAAACAGAAATGGACACTGACACCCAGAGATAGCTGATGGTCAAAAATATAATGAGGCATACATATTTGTACATGATACATCATTCTAGATGTTTTGTGCCTCCCTTAAATAATCTCTTTTGATCTTTTCCACCCGTGTCTATTGTTTAGTGTTGATTATGTTTCTCTTACTCATACGAGGTGCAAAAGTATTTAGTCACGGATTCGTCACCAAAGGCGTGTCCGCAACTTCCAGGCATCTCCTCAGCCGTCCACTGGTCTCCACCGCTCTCTATTATCTCCCAGTGTTCCATCTCCTCTTCAAAACGAATAAAACACATTTAAAATGAGTTAAAAGCTGTTTAGATACAACGGGCCAGTTTAATTTTGAGTGGGTCTTACGAAAAGGTATTTGGTTTATGTGCCAAGCAACATTATGCAATGACATTCCATACAAAATTAAAGCTGTTTGTTTTTGTCTTCTACAACTATTGCAGTATACATGCACAATTATATTACATATTATAGCCATGTAAATTGACAAAATTACATACCGTCTCCATTTGGATTTTTTAGAAGGTTTCTAGACATTTTTTGAGTAACAGTGAGTTTGGCTTCTCCTGTAAAAATTGGGAGAGAAATCGTTCAGAAGAAAAACGGCAAGTCACACTTTCTGAATCACTATTGAGAAACGTTTCGAATTTTCCTAATTTCAGCTATTACTAACTTCAGCTGATCCAGCAGCCTTCTTTATTGTTATCTTAATCTTTGGTATTGTTGGACCATTGGTTCAGAATCTTCATCGCCAGGCAACTATTGTACAGGCATGCATAAATTACAAAAACCACACAGGATGGCTTTACTGTAAAGCCCCTCGGCAGCTTCACTGCTGGCTATTTATTGAATGTTGTGAGTTGTCCAGGGCATTAGTGAGGAGGTCATTATAGCTCCCAAAACATGCAGACACAGCACCCCACACTCTCTTCTCCATTGACTTTTTAATGCTGAGTTAATGGTATTTCTATCCCTCCCCTTTGGTGGTTATAGATTTGTATTAAGACATTATTTTGAATGTTTATACTGACGATTTTAAGTATCGACATGTACTTTTGGAGACACGATCCACACACCCATCACTAACCTCTGTGCACCATTGTGTCACCAAGACACAATCCTCTATTCCAAAATTCACAATAATAGTACATACATGTAAATGTAATGCAAATGTCATTATAACATTGCAACCAGTTGTGAGGCAGTTGCGGCTCTAATGGTAAGTCAGACTTTTAATCAGACGGTTGATGGTTCGAGAGCCGGCAGGTAGCAACTGAAGTTCCCCCTGAGGTCACATTTCAGGTTCACCAGGGACACCACCTGACAAACCTGTTACTTTCACCTTTACCATGTTAAAAGAAGTCTGTCATTGAGTTTGAAATGCTAATCTGAAAACAAGCAGATTAACACTTAATAAAAAAGCAACATAGTTTACTTTCTCATTTAAATGGGGTATATAAAATCAACAGCAATAGATGGTGTAGAAATGTATTCGGTCTGTTCTATTCTAGTCTGTTCTATTCGTCTATTCTCTTTAGCTTAGTCTAGTTTACAGTCAGCTGAGTCATGTTTCCCGCAGCAGCCGGCAGAATGGTGGGACAAAACTGTGCACAAAGCTTCACAGCACACATTTAGGACAGAAGCAATGCTTATATAAACCGTGCAGTACTTACAGAGAGACGAGTATGTTAGCAGTCGCCCAGACTCTGTAGTGCGTATGTAATGGGTGGGACCTTCCTGAAATCTAATAGCACTGCAGACTTACATGAGGCACATGGGTGGTACCAGCACCGGTGTTTGCTGACAGTTCTGCTGGAAACGCACAGCACACGTCACTCGCGGGGACAGGGGGGCTAACGGGACAGGGGGGCAGGGAATGTATAATCTAATGCAGTGGTTCCCAATCTTTTTTAACTCACAACCCACACAACCAAACACATGTTTCCGCGGCCCACCGCAAAAACAATTTAAATGAACCTGCTATTTGTGTACATACATTAGCAATATTATTATTTCTATTGATAATAACCGGCGGCGCCCCTGCAATACCGTCCCACAGGTTGAAAATCACTGATCTAATGAAAACTTTAGATAACAATTTTATTTTTAAAAATCGCTTTCTATAAGTGTCATGAATTAGGAGTACAGAATGATTTTTTTTTGTCTTTATTTAGTTTTAGTAATTTAATTCAAATTAATGGGTACGTATGAATGACTATGGTTAAATAAATAAATAAGCATATTTGGATAGATTATAACATTTATTTGTCTCGGCTAAAATGTAAAATTAAGCACATGAGAAAAACAAATAAACAATTATACTTGGACACGCACACAAATTTTGTATCAATTTTGAGTCAAATCTTCTGTTTGAATCCTCTCTTTGATTTTGTTTTTGCCTTGAAATAGATGTTAAATAGATGTTGGCCATAATAGATGTTCTTAATATACATGAAAACAATCTGACAATATTTTTGACCTGTGTGCAGCCCAGATTAGCGACACTTATGAAATGTTTGGTATTTCTTAATTTCTTACGTGCCATACCAGTGTTTTGTCCACATTTAATATATAGCCTATAATAAACTCAATGTGACAATATTTCAAACCTGTAAGCAGCTCATAGATTGAGTGACTTTTGACTTTTTTTTTGGTGCTATAAATGTTTTACTGTATTTTAATCCTTTCAAGAAGTATATGAGTGACACAATAATTTTGTATATTCTCACAATATATTCTGCATGGACAAACCCAAGTGTCTTGGGACTTTTATTTTGACAGCCAAGCAGATCCGTCTGTCTGGGTTTCACCCATTACATCTTCACATTGGGATATATATCATCACTGTTTTCCATTATCCCTGTCATTGTCATCGGCTGTCTTTCGATCCAGGATAAATATCTACATCTTTACCGTCGTGTGGTTCACCGTCTGTGTTTCAACAGCAGGTAAATGCGAATTAAACATCATAAACAAACACCAGGCGCAACAATGTTAGCACGACGACTAGCCAGTTAGCAACTTCTTGCCAGGGAGAGAAAAAGTGGATCAACTTTTATTTAAAGCTCTTATAATGTAAATTAAATACAGATTTACGCGTGTAATGGTGAATAGTGGATATAATATGTGTGTTACCGAAGATGTAGTGTTTTAAATCACACCAGATCAGATCTGAAGTGTCAGCGGGCCAGATGAGCTGTTTAGCTCCAGGACTGTCTATCCTAAATCTTAATAGGTTTAATAAAACGTTTCCAAAACATAGTAAGTATCAAATCACAGATGTGGGATTGAAAATATCAGGTGGTCAGATTAATTGTGTGTTTTATCGGGTTGTTTTGGTGGAGAGGTGACGTGACTAAATGTATTATATAATCATATGAATCGCTTTTCAGAGCATGTTAATTCATCAACAAATGACGCATTCTTCCCTGATGTATATTAAGGCAAATGCATCAATATTTTAGGGTTTATTTAAGAGATGGTTGCTTCATTCAGCTGTTATAGCTACCGAGTATGAATTCAACCACGCTAAGTCATGTGTTATCAGATTTCAATGATGCTTTTTTGAGGTTTGTTATGTGCATGATATCGGTTAAATGTTGTATATTAACTGCAGTCCATAGACTAAAACCTTGTGTTTAACTTTATAGGAATGGACAACAACTCGACAGCTTGTTCGTTTGACACACAGGTAAACATTTTTGTTACGTTATTATTATGTTTTTTTGCTTTTTTTATTAAATATGCATGGATGGGTTATTTATGTATGGCTGGCGTCAAATAAAACAGCAACGTGTGATCCTTTAAAATATCTATAAAATACCTTTAAAAGAATAAATGTACATTTACAGGACATTTACTACAATAGTAGTTACTATTTTGAGTCTTAAAAGAAGATTCAGAAATTGTGCATCGAGTTGCTATAAGCCTGCAATAAATGTATTAAATTAATTTCAAACATGTTGTTTTTTTTAAACAGACTATTATAAATAAAAAAAAACATGCTTGTATTTGTGTTGCTCATGTAATTGACTGAAGTGTAGATTCCAAGTTTTCGTAATGGCCAATACGAATATTTGTTGCTTCCTTTTTCTAAGCAATGCAATTCTTTCATTAAGTTGGTTTGGCTGTTATTGGTTGTTTCTCCATACTGACAAAAAGTGTAACTTTGAAATTGCTTTGGATGAAAGCATATGTGAAATGCATGAATGCAAATGTAATATTTTTCAGGGCTACGGTGCAACGTTTAAGCAGAAACGGACGGTGGAAGATTTCAACAAGTTCTGCACTTTTGTGCTGGCGTATGCTGGTTATATTCCATATCCACAAGAGGTGAGCGTGTCCTCATGTCTCAGTGAGGTGTTTGAGAGATTATGGTAAAATGAATCCCTGTTTATCATGCAAATAATGTACCACAAAATATCCTTGTACTTCTTTTACATTTATAAGGTGCTGCAATTGTTTGCCACTGGAATTTTAGTGTGTTTGTTTATTTGTGTGTGTAGCGTAGCTTTGCACATTTGACATGCACTCTTGACACATTAAGGATATGACGCTGATCTCCAGAGGGTCCTGCTCGTGGCATTAGGGCTACACTGGGTGGTCGTGGGTGTTTCTTTGGGTGGCACCCCGCTGTCTGTCTGTGCTGTTGACACTCTTGTTTAATTCACAGACATGGTGGTGGCTCTTATGGCAGCCGCTGAGAGAGACCCCCTCTCCTTAAACCCCAGCCCTCCCGCCCAGGGTAAGAGGGCCACTCTAGTCTCCTCCATTCTCATCTCAGATCCTTGTCTCTAAGTGCCATTCTTCACAACAGCAGTGTGTGCATTCAAAAACACTTCGGTTTGGGAACCCCCACCCCTGTTTTCAGTGCTTCCTTTAAATGGATGGAGGCTAAATCAAGAAAACTTTAGGACATGAGGGGACAACAAGCATTCATATGTGTAACATTCATATTTGCATTAGCTTTGTGTATGGAACGATCTGCTGCCTACATCCTTTAAATGCTGTTTTCACACTTGGTTTTTGCAAATCTCTTACAACAAATATAGCACAGGAAGACAGAAACACGACAGGGTCCTGTTTGACCCCAAAAACACATTATATTGTGCATAAATGAAAATGCTTGTAGGACCATTAAGATGTTTTGGACTGTGACATTGTTTCATGATAGTTAAGCATTTTTCCATCGCAGTTCTTGCTTTGTCTTATTTTGCAAATAGTACTAATGGTTCTATGACTTGATTTTCTTTATGCAAATTTTTTTCTTTTGATTTTGGAATGAAATATGACATGGTCATGGTCTTGCTTTTTTGTCAGTGTCATTTAGTAAATCTAAAAAAAAAAAACTAAATAGGGAAAGAACGAAGAACAGAAGACTGATAAACTTCAATAGACCCATGAAAAATTCTCCATGCAAGGCCAGAAAGCTGATTATGGGTTGACAGGAAAATAAGAGGGGGATGTTAATGTTATGTGAATGTAAATTTGACCATTTACCACCTGCCATTTGTGTGCTTTATTTTTACAGCGTGTGGTCACTCTTGCTGTTGTTTAGAACTCTAATTTTATATAACCCATAATTTGTGTCTTTCAAATGGGACAGTTTAGGTGTGTCTGTGTAAGCTTTACTGTCTCTGCTCTGTAGCTTTGAAACCACCAGTCAGATGCCTGAGTTTTAAGTTTGGAGGCTTAATTGAATGTGATATGATTATATCATAACAATGAACAAGACAATAATTACCCAACATGTCTTTCTATGACATATACTGTAAGAAGTATATTCTGATTCCTAAACAAATTAAGAACTGATAAATTGATCAAAAGACTCTTAAATCACTCTTTAAATCAGTTAAAATTATTGTTGCACTGAGCCTGGATCATTTTGTAGCAATACTTAAAGACAAACATGCATTGAAGAATTTCATAGTAATG
>JAZGTK010018152.1:0-11964 GCA_036877625.1 Ambastaia sidthimunki
GAACAGGAGTGTCCCAAAGACCTGAAGTCATCTGTTCTCTTTCCAGAATTCAACTTCAAATCCTCAGAGAATAAAGGTATGCAGTCATAGTAACACAAGGATACTGAAATGCAGACAGCACCTTTAAATAATAAAAACACTGTATCAGGTTCAGTCCTTCCTCAGTGTTTCTCGTGAAGTATTACATACTTAGGTGATAACATGGTGGACTGCAAAAAGAAATTGTCAGCAATTCTTATTTAATTACCATATTAGTCAATACCTACATGTCCACATGACCCCCTGTTGTCTGGTAGTTTCTCCTACAGATGATCCAGCAGCTGAGCAGAGCAGTTCTGATGAAGATCACAAACAGGAGAGGAGGAGAAAAAGGTTCACTGAGAGTCTTCCTCCATCCCCTGTGGCTGCAGTCATCATCTACAAAACACTTGGTCAGCTGCTACCAGAGGGCTACGACCCTGACCGCCGCAGTCTCAGGTACTGAACACCACAAGTAGAGCTTTCTTGTAGGCAGCTGTTTAGATATTGTCAAAATATTTAGTCCTGCTTGGTTTCCACAGTCAGGTCATTAAATAAAAAACATGGACCGCTGTTGTAATGTTCATAACATCTTTTCAGGATGTCATAGTTGCCATTTTTTCCTGCAGGCTGCCGAATCGCCCAGTCATTAATACACCCATCGTGAGCACAACTGTGTACAATGAAGGTGAGCCACTACACATGCCTCTGGAACAACCAATCACACTGGACTACAACCTGCTGGAGACAGAGGAGAGATCCAAACCTGTGTGTGTGTTCTGGAACCACTCTTTCATGTGAGTTTCATCATCTTCATACACACACTGTATTTATAGATCACTCAAATTTCTGGCACAAATTGGACCATTTGAATAATACAGATTAATAGAATAATACGTGTTGTGTGCAAAAACTGAAGGGCAATCAAGCTCACACTCAGTATTGAAGGAGAAAAGCCCTGAAAAATCTTTACTATGCTAATATAAGTGTAAAAAATGAAATGACACATTTGGTTCTTTCTATCTTGTTTTGTACCTTTATTATATTAAATATGCAGGTAATGAAAATTTAAAAGTGATAAACACACTTGTGCTGGAGCTGCATCAAAATGCTCACATGCCACAAGTTTATAGAAGCATGTCTGAATCCAGTACATATTTTATAAATGTGTTTTTCCTCTTCGTTCCATCATTTCATATCCTCTCTCCTAAAGTAAAAGTGGCAAACAGATTAAAAAAAATTCAAGTCCACGACTTGATTTAAGTAGAAATATGTGCCCCTGATTAACTCTGGTCTTGTGTCTCTTTAGTGTTGGAGGAACGGGTGGATGGTCGTCCAAAGGCTGTGACCTCACCTTTAGAAACCACACCCACATCAGCTGCCAGTGCAATCACATGACTAGTTTTGCCGTCCTTATGGACATCTCTAAGAGAGAGGTACTGTTCTTCAATAAACCTCGTTAGCATAGGCAGCTGTTTCCTAAAGCTGTTTTCAATCATCATGAAACTTCATATGTGACTATGCATAGGCAGCAACTCTGTGCGCCACACAAATGTTTTCTTTGAAAACGTGTTCATGTAACGCATGTGTTTGGTCAACATCTTATCCCAGTAATGCAACAACTGTCAAAGGCCAAAGTTCTTATCCCTAACTATAATAGACACAAGAAATAATTTGATACAAATGCAGAGAATGCTGTAAAAGTCTAATAAAGTCTTACACTAACATTAGCACTAAACATAACCCCAAATATCTGATTAGCTGTCAGGAATGTTGTTTTAGGACCTACAAACATGATGACCAATGAATGTGGAGCTTAACAAAGTCAGGTTTATTTTATTTCCAATAAATATACTCTGTACAATCTAATAAGCATTACTCCAATGAATTCTAGGATTGCCTCCATATCCCAGCTAACAATTTTAGGTTGTAAGAATGTTTCCCTATTAACATTTTTATTAGGTAACAAAAATGTTAAAAATGTTATTTAAAATCTTATACGAACATTCGAAATGTCTAGTTTGTAGACATTGTATTAACGTTATTGCTTTGTTATAAAAAAATTAAGGAGTTTTTTTAATTCAAAAAAGTTCCACTGACAATTTTTTGTTTTTGATATATACTGTATGATATGTATAATATTAAAAAATGTTCTAACATTACTACAAGAGAACGTAATGTTCCCTATTAGCTGTGTATGTGGTTCTGACTGAATTTGGCCGAAAGAAGGTATCTTAAAGAGCAGCATCATTATGTTGCCATATTTTGGAACTAAGTATTAATGACACAATCTTAATTCTTATCCTTTTCTCTATCTTTGTCTTGTTTTGACACATTTTTATTTCTGTGGACCTTCTCTCTCTTCTCTTCACAGCATGGTGATGTTCTTCCCTTGAAGATTGTCACCTACACCACAGTCTCTGCCTCTTTACTGGCATTGTTAATTACCTTCATCCTACTGGCCATCTTGCACAAGCTCCGATCCAACCTGCTCAGCATCCACAAGAACCTGGTGGCCGCCCTCTTCTTCTCTGAACTCGTCTTCCTCATTGGAATCAACCAGACTGACAACCCGGTGAGATGTTCATCTTTAAAATATTATCAATATAAAAGGGGTTAAAGGGGAGTTGTGGAAGACCACACAAGACTTTATAGGTTTAATCTTTCATCAAGTTAAATCACAAGCAAATGTTTAGCTCTCAAATGTGGTTTTGTGTCCTCTCACTGAGACCTCATTGAGATTTTTCATGTTGTACTTTTCCCTTTTAGCAATATCCAGAATTTAGATTCCTATTCTCAAATTCCACTAATTACTTTCTTAAGTCTTTAATTGATAGCTGGATATACTAGTGGGTTAGGCATCTTTGAGGTTACTTTGAAAATTAGGTGGAAAATGACTGTTGGCTTTGGATCATCCACCACTAGAGGATAGTGATTCAGAAGAGTAGAACAGCAAAGCTGTTTAGTGGCGTAAATCAATTTTATATGTGGTTAGACACACAGACACGTACTTCCTGTTTCTGTGGTACTTTTACTGGGTGGTACTTAGATTAGCTTTTGCTGCATTCTTTTTCTATAGTTTAAATGCAAATCTGGCAATCTTGACTCTGGCAGCACCAAAGATCAAGTATTACATGTATTTCTGAATGGAATGGGAAAAAATGTCATTTTTAAGTATGGTGTTCACATTTCACATATCTTGGAAAATCTTCTTAAGAAGTCGATCTGCAGCTGGTGCCTGCTAGTGCTGGGGGTTAAAACAGAGTTATACTGACAGGTTCTCACATTATTTAAATATATGTTAGGCCTTGCTTCAAGTTTTAATCTACCTAGAAACATTGTTTAGGTATAGCTCTGTAGAGAAGGGTGTATGTGTTTATCTACCCTGATTTTTCAGTACTTAGTGGATAAGTCTCAGAAAGTATGTCCAAAAAATAATAACTTGTAAAAAAACTTTTAAAAAGTTGGGATATACATTTAGCAATATCTTTGCTATATTTTTTGCTAGATATATAAGTTGCTAACGGTTTTGTTCTCTGTTTAGTTTGTGTGTACAGTGATAGCCATACTCCTGCATTACTTCTACATGTGCACATTTGCCTGGACGTTTGTGGAGGGTTTGCACATATACCGTATGCTTACTGAGGTCAGGAACATCAATCACGGCCACATGCGCTTCTACTACGCCATCGGCTGGGGGATTCCTGCGATTATTACAGGTCACACACACACACACACCTTAAACACATACTCTAAATCTATTCACGTTTCATTATTTCACACATATACGCCCAATGAACATAATTTCAGGCCCATATTTATACAACATAAATCTATTTTATCCACACTGTCAGCGTAGTCACACACCTACACTTTAAAAAGGTGTTGCTCATTAATTTTAAAAACACACACACAGAGCACCACTAACAAACCATTGGAGCTGCTTGTAACCCGCATACACACCCATGCTGTCGTGCTTGGGCTCGCCCCTCCCTTAATTGGTGTGTGTGATCCCTGTGGGAAAGATACAGAATGCGATTGTCTTCATATTACTAACTCTCCCTCTCTCTTTCTTTCTCTTTCTCTCTCTTTCTGCTCTATGGCCGTCCACACCATAATGGGTGTCACTTTCTTCACTGGCACATGCTCAAAGCAGTGAAAAAGCCCCTCTCGCACAGATAATAGAGGTTGACCCAACTCCTTATGCCTCAGTGTATGTTAGGCTGCTTTATAATGGTTCATTACTCATCATTACTCACACCTGGGGTCAGGGATTTAAACAATAACTAACCCTAAGCCCCTAACCCTAAGTATTAAACATCTGTGTTTAACTGAGGCTTGTTTCTTAGATCTTATTTTTTAATTGCTTGAGCAGAAAATGTATGGAAAAACCATATAGACTTACATATTGGAAGGGGTCATACCTACAGACCAGAATATCAGACCAGAGACCACCTAGCAAACACATAACAAACACCTAGAATGCCCTAGCATCTGCTCAGCATACCCTAGGAAACACAGATCACCCTAGGAAATGCCTATAGTAATAATGCAGAAGAAACCACCCTAGTATCCACATAATAACACTAAAAAAAGAACAACCATCCACAACACTCTAGTAACCACCCAGGTTACCAAAGCAAAAATGCTCATATGTGCTATAGAAATGTAAGTCATTCTGATGTTTGTGTTTGTTAGGTCTGGCTGTGGGTCTGGATCCTCAGGGTTATGGGAACCCCGACTTCTGCTGGCTTTCTGTCCATGACACCCTTATCTGGAGCTTCGCTGGACCCATCGCAGTAATTGTTCTAGTGAGTCTATCCATCAAAAGTCTATTCATTCATATAACTTGTTTTATTCCATCTTCTGCTCACCTGCTTAAATGCGTGACACAATCTCTTTCACAGGTTAACGTTGTTATCTTTCTGATGGCCGCAAAGGCCTCGTGTGGCCGCAGACAACGCTCTTTCGAGAAGTCTGGAGTCATGTAAGACACTTTTCCTGTGCCTTAATTCACTGAATGTCTGATATGATTTTGAGTGAAATTTAATAGTGCTCATATTTGTGTGTACATTAGCCCTGCTCTACGAATGGCCTTCCTGCTTCTGTTGCTTGTTAGCGCCACCTGGCTGCTGGGTTTAATAGCAGTTAACAATGATGTCATGCTCTTCCACTACCTGTTTGCAATCTTCAGCTGTTTGCAGGTAATACTTCTGCTATTCATTACTGATGAATATGTTTGGAAAACATGATTTTTCCACTATACACAAGGATATGTGCAACATTATTATCACCAGTACTTACCATAGATTAGGGATGTAAACAAATCCTTAAATATTAAACTTCAGCACCTAACTGGTTTCAAGTGTGCCAGAGACTTAATGATAATTCAAATTATGCAATTTGTTGAGAAGTTTGCCATTGGTTTTATTTTTTAATGTAAAAATTGAATGTTACTATTTCAACATGCTGTTCTGAAAAACTTAGTGAAAACAGAATAATATAAGAATCAAATAATCACCAAATTACCATTAAATAAATAAAAGACTGACATTAACTTTGTCAACATTTCTCTTTTTTAGGGTGTTTTCTTCTTCTTCTTCTACATTGTGTTCAGTAAAGAGGTGAGAAAGAATCTTAAGAACGTTTTCACCGGAAAGAAACCTTTGCCTGATGAGTCCAGTACCACACGCACCACCTTGCTCACGGTAAATAACTATAATACATGCAGATTATTAAATATTTATACACAAAGCACTATTAAAAGGTAAAAAAAAAATCAGTGGTTACGATCAGATTGCCATGAACAAATCTTGTAGACAAAGGAATCAGAGTAATTTTCATTAAGTAATTTGCAAGTAATATTATGTAATTTTGTATCAGAGGAAGACATTTGCGGTGGCCCTAAGCTTGATCCACAGTAGTGTGCCTTGACATGTTTCTTTGTTTTCAGCGTACACTGAACTGTAATAACACGTACATGGAGGACGGCATGCTATACCGCTCAGCCATAGGCGAGTCCACTGTATCTCTGGAGAGCACAGTCAGGTCAGCAAAGAGCCACAGCAGCTGTCTTACTTACACGCACAGGTAACACGCTTCTGCTGGGGCACAGCGCTGCATCTCACCTGCTGTTATCTTGATTTTTCTCAATCTTGTCATTGGTGATTTTCTTATTTTCTCACCAATCTACGTCATTGGTGATTTTTCTTTTCATATGCATGTGCAAAGATGCATGGCTTCTGCTTTGCAACGCTATAGAACTAAATGCAAACCCAAACATGGTCCTGCATGCAAATACACTGTCAATACACTGTACCTAGACATCAGCGCATCCTCTGTTTATGGTGTGACTATAAGTAAAAGGTGAAGTGACTATGTAAAATGTGCATCCGGTATTGTGATAAAGTAATAGTTTTGGGCCCAAAGTAACCCTGAGCATTATAGTAAAAACAATTTTCATGATATTCAGTATGTACCTTGATATTACTTTACTCTCAGTTTTTTTTTAAGATATATGAGCCATAACTGAATTTGCAGTTTGTGATTAATTGGAACAGACTGTTCTAAAAACTGATTTGTGGAAAGACGTCTAAAGAAGTGGAAAAAAAGTCTAAAATCATAGTATTTAATCTCAGGTCTTATCTCTCATGTCTGTTCTTCTTCAACTCACTCCTTCACAGAGATGAATTAGGTCAGAAGTCCGGTGTTTCATCTGGAAACGCTAAAGTCGGACACACCGACGTTGATGGCTCACTCTTCCGTAATGGCACAAAAGCAGATGGTACGAAAAACTCTGTCAGCTTTTTATGTCTTATGTCTCTTAACCATACGTAGAAGCCTAATCGTGTGTGACATTTGTATTTATGAACAACCATGCTTACAGGTGTGTTTGCTCGTAAAATTACATTCCAGTTTAAGTATTCCAGAGGTTCCAGATCTCTTGTTGATTAAATGCATGTGTTTAGACTCAGATTCGGACAGTGAGCTTTCCGTAGACGAACACAGCAGCTCGTACGCATCCTCTCACTCATCTGACAGTGAGGACGAAGACATTGAAATGAAGCCAAAGTGGAATAATGAGAGACAGCCCCTACACAGCACTCCAAAAGGTACAAGACACAAGATTTTTATTTCTAATAACCTTCAGGTTAAAATATGAAAGTCTCAGTTTGTTTGATGCATTTGGAACTTTTTCTTGATTAGTTTTAAACTGCATGAATTATTTTTGGGTTCTGCAAAATATTTTGGGTTCTTGTATAAAACAAACTAGAACGTAGTGTTTAATTTTTTTATTAACATTTCCATTTATCATGTCTCAGTGGACACTGTGTCCAATCACGTGAAGCCTTACTGGCCCACTGAAACCATGACAGCCAGTGACAGTGAAGATCCAGGAGGGGCGGAGAGACTGAAAGTGGAAACTAAAGTCAATGTGGAGCTCCATCAGGAGAATAAACTCAATCACATTGGAGAGACCGCTCAGGACAAAGACCACCCAACACCATCCTTACAACAACCCAACAGCAACCACCAGCCTGAACAGAGAAAGGGTGAGAACCCTGTTTTTAAATTGTATGTCAATTACAGCTGGTGTACTTTGACCCAGATATTTGTGGTTTTTAAAAGATTGCTAATGTGATGTAATTTAAAAAACTCTTATATAAGCTGCATCTTTTGTGGCTTCATAAATCTTAGAAGAACATTTTGTGGGAAATGAAGCTGGGGCTGACTTTTTATTTATCAGTATTTAATTTATTGTAGAGTTTATGATATTTTGGTAAATATCTTTGTTCCATGCCCAGTCATTAAAAAAGTTTTAGAGGCAGAAAGTTAGTTTTATTCAAAGTAAGAGTTAGTATGTTTTAATCAAGTATTCAGATGTTTAAAAATGTATTGATAAGATGTGTACAATAAAACATTTAGTATGAAAGCAAGTTAAAAAATTGATTTCACGTTGCCTTTAAGTTACACATAATACCCATGTATATTAATTTTCTTACATTGACCCTCTGCTCACAGGTATTCTGAAGAATAAGATCACATATCCCCCTCCACTGACAGACAAAAACATGAAAAACAAACTTAGAGAGAAGCTGTCTGACTACAATCCGCCCACCATATCCTCCAGAGCGCCCTCTATAACCTCTAATGATGGGGGCAACAGCCACAATGTCCTGATCAAGCCCCCTCATCGGCCCACTGTCCCTCCACGAGAGCAGCAAAACGGCATGGCAATGAATCTGAGGTCAGGCACCGTTAACGGCGGGAACCAGTCAGACTCTGAGTAAGTCTTCCTCACACGTTACATATGACACCTTACCCTGCCTCCTCTTTTATTGTCTGACGAGACAAAAAATAAATCAAATCAGTAATGGATTATACAGCGATCAGTTCATACCAAGATCTGAAAAAATGTAAACAGTAATAAATTGAAGAAGACACAAAATAAAAGCACTGAAAAGCCTTAAATTTTAATTTGTGTGTGACCCTATTAGTTAATAATGTGTGGTAATTCTTTAATAACAACTTTTGTTTACATATTACAGAGTAGCTTATAGACTCAATAGCCAACAAACTAAAACGACGTTCTGTTTTTCCTATAATTTATGCCTGAGATTTGTAATAGGTGCACACCAGTATTTTGTATTGCTGCTATTTACACATTCTGTGTCACAGAACAGAGCAGGTACTACAGATACTGTGAAAAGTTTTTCTTTTTTTTA
Organism: Ambastaia sidthimunki; assembly: GCA_036877625.1. Lineage (NCBI taxonomy): Eukaryota > Metazoa > Chordata > Actinopteri > Cypriniformes > Botiidae > Ambastaia > Ambastaia sidthimunki. The sequence goes on from JAZGTK010018152.1 coordinate 8,745, forward strand.
ATTTAGTATAAACTTGGTACCAAAGTACTGGTACTTTTGACTTTGGTACAATATAGTCTCTAAAAGAAAATAAAAAGTGGCTGACACTTGTTTTGCATGGTTTTGAAACCTAAGCCCTCTGATTCTGTTCAGCTCTTTGTGTTTACTAGAGCATGTGTGCTGAAACAAAAAACACGTTCTTTACACCTGTTGTTCACGTGGCATGTAGCCGCTGTACCTTGCCTGTATTCCTGCCTGAACACCCTCCTAACCCGCATGTGTCCTCCTTCCTTTTCTCTCCCCTTCTGCTCACTACAGCGGCAGTAATGAAACATCAATCTGACCCAGCAGGAAACCTGAGGAACTTCTGCCCTCATGAGGGGAGAATATCAGCTCCTGGCAGCCGGAGAGAAGCGGAAAGCAAAGGTGGATTGTGTGAAGACCCTCCCTAATGACGCACCTTGCTCTCCAGCATGTCCCTGGGGTCCATGCCCTGTTGTTGAACAGTATTACTGCAGATGTCTGCCTGAACAATAAGGAAAGATAAAGGGAATGTATGTAAATACAAAAGAGGGGGTCAGCGAGGATAAATGGAAACTGTGCCAAACCACTTGATGTGGGACTACAACCCTCAGCGTGCAGAGTGTGCGCTCAGACCGAGTGACAGGTGGACTTGAAGAGATACAAGACTGTGTTTTTTGTATGTTTTACCACTAGTGCTTTCCTAAAGCTGCACAGGTGTGCACACAGTCAAACAATGCTGTGTAGAGACATTTTCTGTTTACGAAATGAAAAATCACAGAATGCTGTAATTGTCACAAAGTGCCCTGTTCACCTGTCCTCATAGAGGAGATCAGTCTTTTGAATACCTTCCTCGTGTAATTGCAGTGTAGAAACTGTTTTTCTAAAAAATTGTAATATTTTGTATGTAAATTTTAAGACACGTTTGTATATTGTAATGAGCAATTTTAATAACATTTAATGCAATACCATTTTTATCTGAAATTGTACTTGATTTGTAGAGTTAATCATTTCGGTTGCTATGGTGCTGTAGCGCCCAACTCATTTATTTTAAGGACTAAATAACCATTACAAAAATGTCACAGCACTGTGCAACTTTGACAGTTTGACTATTCAATGGGAATTTAATTAATTATGTTTGAACTGTGAAGCCCTTATGCTCAAGGAGAAATAAAAGAATGTGTTATTTTGTAATTATGTAACTCTTACAGTCCATAATACTTTTTCCAAAGAAGCATTTTAAATAATTTCCCAAAAGTAAAGACACTGGATTTCGTACTATAAAGCTGTATTTATTTTAATGTTTTGAGACACTGGACAAAAATTGAAGCTGTAAAAATAAAAGCTCAATGAATTTGTAGTTGTGTTGTATTTTCTCTCTTCTCATTTTTATTACAAGCACCTTTTACACATTCCATTTCCTTTTATTTTGGTCACACAGAAAGCCATAATTTGCTGGTATATTTCATGCCAAACAAAATCCCCACAGCATGAAAACGTTGCCATATTTCAAATGCTCCTGTTGTGAATAGTACAGTATATGAGGTGAGAGGGAGTTTGAAAGAACACAGAGATTGCAATATCCAAAAACAGACTCACACTAGTCACTATAACGACAGTATGTCAGAGATACCACTAAAAACATGACTAAAGAATGATGCTACTAACAATAGCAGAATTATAGGAACTGACACTTCATGCAAGACACAGTTTGAGACTAGGATAAGGATCTCCACTATTTTTCAAGTTTTGCTTGGCATAGAGTATGCCTTCCATACTGTACCATACATCACCAGAAAACCCAAGTGGATGTATCTCTTGTTATCAAATATGCAACAATTGGATTCATTCAAGTGAAGTACAAGAACCAATCTGCAAGAATGTTTTTTCTGTGAAGTTGTATTCTTTAACCACAGATACAAACTGTAGCGCAGCATTACATTTTTAATATTAAATATTAATTTAATATTAAATTATAATATTAAACACTGCAACAGTCATTTAACACCAATAACAAAGCTTTGAGTACAACCATTTATATAAATTTAAATGTAGACATGATGTATTTATGCTTGTTGCTACTGTCGTCCATATCTTACTCATTAGTTTTTTACAGACAAATATATTAAAGTATAACTTTCATGAAACTGACTTTATCAAGACCAGGTGGTGGGAAGACGGGATAGGACGACCCTGAGACAGATCAGTGGGAATATGATGGACCTCTATATTTAACTTCCTATTATCTACTTACCTACCTTCGGCCTAGTTAGATTCTATATTTTTGTTCCCTGCCTAGTCACAGCAGTGTGATGTTATAGCTGCAGTAACTTTATGCTTTTGTCTGCATCTCTGTTTGTAACATCCCTCAGTGCCTGACATTTGCCACGAAATCAGACCCAACAGTTTTTAAATCAGTATATAATTACAATTCAGTATTATCAGCAATTTATACAATTCGGTATTATAAGAAAGTTACGAAATTGCAGCTTTAATGTGCCAAAGAAGAACTGGCCCTCCCGGTTGAGCCTGGTTTCTCCCAATGTTTTTTCTCCATCTATACATTATTGGAGTTTAGGATCCAAGGGCGTAGGTTTGGTCTCAGCTTTGGTGGGGACACCCACCCGCTTTTCTTGTACTGCTCGCTAAAATATTGGTGGGGACAATTTTGTCATATTAAAATATTGATTGGGACTAGTACCTAGCGTCCCCCCCTAAACCTACGCCCATGTTAGGATCCTTGCCACTGTTGCCCTGTTGGCTTGCTTACTGGGAGACTGCTGACACTTAAGTTAGCTTAGTGTTTTTTAAAATTGTTAATATTGCTTCTAGCACAATCCTAATGACTCTTCTGTTCCGCTACTATTATTTTTGTCTCCCTTTCTTTTTCATTGTGTAATATTCAGGTATTTTATGGTATTATTGCAAATCCCTTATACCCGTCCCATAAAATGTTATCATCTTTCTATACACCATTTCCATGTAAACTGGAATGGCATAAATTAACAGGATACCTATCATCTATCATATTAATTAACTAAACATTGGATAGTCTCAGAAGTACATACTGTTTTAGTAGACAGTCTGAATACATTACCTTCTAATAGACCACTGAGAGAGGTACAAGCCTTCGCACATAATGACAGGTATTTCTAATGCATGTCTTCTTTACCTTTATTAACTCTTTACTCATAAACCAACTACACACCTAGGATCCCTA
>JAZGTK010018153.1:0-11964 GCA_036877625.1 Ambastaia sidthimunki
AAATCTTTTCAGAGGCAACTGGAGAGAATTGGGGAGATAAGCTCAGAGCAGGAACCACCATCATCTCCAACAGAATAAACCTCTGAAACTCTTTCATGCTCATTATAATGGTCAGTGTAACATGATTGGGTGTAGACCAGCACCTCACTGTCTGCTGAAAGCATTTCTATTTATAGCTACCATCAATTAAGAGCATTACAATACAAAGAACAGGCTTTGCTTGACACTCTACACCAAAACACAGACTGATCCCAATACAACTAATGATTCCCAGACCAACTTTACAGTCGGAAACAAAGACATCAATGGAGAGCACAACACTGAAATTAAACTCATACCTGCACTGTTACATTCATTTATAGTTTTACATTAGAGCTGAATGTTGTGATAGTAGTATATATCAAGCATATACATGTTGTGAATATCTGTCTTCTGGCAGTCATCAGGTCTAATAAAACTTTCACTTTTTCAAAATCTTTTGTGATTTCTGCATGGTGAGTTTATTTCATGTTTAAATCAGAACCAGGAAAGTGTAAACACATCTGGATACAAGATAAATATTAAAATAATTCAGACATTAATAATCTGAGGTAATAACCTTTAAAACCTGTGCTATAATTATCCCAGTTGTCTCTTGTTTAAGAAAACACCCTAAAAACTTTCCTGAATAATATTCAAAATCCAACCAGGACATACAAAAACCTACAATCAGTATCTCTCTCATCGCCTTTCTGCCTCTGGTCAACTGCATCACTGCGCTCTGCATCGCAGTGACTGCAGAGGTCAGGAGTGGGGGGGCATTTTTACTCCTCTCTGTTCACTCGCATTTGGTGAGGTGTCATGCAAATGGACCCTGGGTGCTGTTGGACAGGCGTTGGGTGCTGTTGGACAGGCGTTGGGTGCAGACCGGGGGCCTGAGAGACCCTTGCGGACCGGCTGGATGAGATATAAACACACAGCCAGGTGCCCTCAAGGTTCTCTGGAGCACAAAAGACACAGAGGACAAACACATGTAAATGCTGCTTTCAAATCCGATTGGCTGAGCTGAGAGATGAAGGCAGCATGTGATACGACACAGTGTTCACCAGCTCTGAATCCTCCAGCTCATCATTTAACTCTTGTGTAAGGACTGCAGAGGACTGATTACTGGGCTGGAGATCAGGTGATCAGTGTTATGTACTGTGACTGCGGATGAAGAGGGAGTTGTTTTGGTTCTAATGCAAAACTTCTGTCAGATATGGTGGATGGTAAGTGTAAATGTCTTCATGCAGCGTCATGTCATTTTAAGTCACTCAGAACTCTTCCTAAAGGGACAGTCCCCACTGAAGACCCTGATGTAGCGTTTGCTGGAAAGAATGACAGATGAACTAGTGTTCTTCAGATTACTAACACAGATCTTTAACCACTAAACTTACATCTGTCTGAGGCTGTCAGTGACAAAATCATTTGAATATTATGTATACCACATTTACAAATGTATTAATGTTACTGCATTAGATAACAAAAATATCAAACTTCTAAAAGCAAACATGTAACTATTTGCTGATGATTTTTAGTGAATGTATGAAGTCAGTTCTCCTTAAGTTCACATACAGTACAGTAACTGCAAATGCTTCTGTTCCAGATTTGATCAGTAAATCCTTTGTTTTATAATTGTGCTTAAATGAAAGGTTTGGATTAAGGAATTCATGTTATTATTATTACAAATAAATATCATTTAGTTTAATAATATTTTACAACTGAATGCAACATGACATTTGTAAGTGTGGCTTCAAAACATCTGACACACAAACCAGCGTGATTCCTTCAACCTGCTACAACTAAAAACCAGAAACTCCTGCAATTTACAACAGATTTCAGACTGCAGAGAAACTTCTGAAACATACGCAGCAAATCAGTCCGTTTTGTGTTGTATTTAAGTCCTCACAGATACAGCACAGTGTGAGACACAGGGACCCTTCCACTCTGTTCTCTGCCTCCACAACAAAAACAAGAGCCTGTCCCTTCCCTCCGCCCAGTACTGCTGCTCACACAGTTTAAATACATCACATGCGGCAGCACAGGTCGACCTCGAGCTACTGTGCAGCCTCACCTGCGGGTCTGAGCGGGCGGGTGGGTGTTTGGTCAGCTGAGTGTGTGTGCGAGACAGTACATGCTGTGCTTATTTCCCCCAGAGTCTAGTAGAATACAGAAAAAATAATCATGCGGCTACAAACAGAAGACTCAATCACTCAGCCCAATGAGAGCGACCCACAAGCTTAAGAGATGTATGCACAGGAGTGAGCTAAAGGCTTCTGCTGATAGCCACGACATCTCTTTCTTCCAGGCAACACTGTGAGCAAGAAGCTAATGAGCCAGCATTTCAACTATTAGCACGACACCGCAGAGGAGGACTGGTGAGGGAAGGAAAGAGATGATGAGGAAGTTTGACCTTAACCAACAACACCAAGCTGATTGAGATGGTAACTTTTGGGAAATGTGCTTTAAGGTTTCAAGTTAGACTTTTTTTTGTGGGTTGTCTTTGTTACCCATCAGGTTAATGAGTGGCTGTGTTTACTTGAATAAAGAAAATAAAAAGATAAGAATGGTTTGTTTGAAACAGAAATCTGGTGTGTTGAGATCCTCTAGCTGTCAGATAAGAGGCAGAGAAATCTGTATATTACAAACAAACAGCTCAGCACTGCAGATGTACAAAGAACCTGTGACTAGGGTGGATTGCCCTAATGTGGGGCATTTTTTTGTATTTCGACTTAGTATATTGTCGAAAGTATACTGTATATACTTTAGTATACTGTAGTATATTACAATGTTAAGCCTGATTTATGACTGCACAGATATTAGGTCATGTGACTTTGATCACATGGCAGTACAGCTTTGATTTGTTTATAATTTTACTGGCATTCATTGGTTTGGGGGAGAGCTGAAGCTTAAGTGTCCCACATAGTGTAATAGTGCAGAGTGAACAGAGAGAATGAGTACAGACAGAGAACAGATTAAAGCAAACATCACACGTATTACTGTCTGAAGTACAAGTCAAACGTTTGGCTGAATCAGTTTCTTTTCATTGTTTTTTTAAGCTCTTTCCTTAAATACTTGCTGTTAGTTTTGCAGAGACAAATATAAATTGTGGCTTTATATGAACTTCTTTTGAAAGCAAAAATGTATTTGGGATGGACAGTAATTTTGTTCTGTTCCTTTATTTAGAACTGACATTGTTGAGTGATAAATGATAAAATTGAGTAAACAATTGTCTGATAGTTGCCACTTGGGTGTGTGTGTGTGTTGGCTCAAAACAGAGGCCCACCTACACTAGAGGCTAAATTACTATACAAACACACAAATGTGCAAATACATAATATACATAAGTTCTACATACTAGAGTCTATATTACAGTACAGTATATAACATACAATGCAGTGTACAATACACAGTTTACAGAATACACATTACCCAATACAGCTCAATATAACGCAATACAACAAATCTTCATAAATGTCAAATTGTCATAAATGTCATAGACAATTTGTCATATTGTACTTTAACAAAGGGACACATCGCAATAAAAGTTGCATAGTTAGAAAATGCACTGAGAAGCAATGTGAGGAAGTGATTACAGTCTCTGGGTCCGTGTGGAGAGTGGGGGGAGGAAGCGTGTTTAATAGTGCAACTGCTCTGGGGTAGAAACTGTTTTTCAGACTTGTTGTGTGTGCATACAGTGTTCTGTATCATTTACCAGGAGGATAAACATATTATGACCTAGGTGTGAAGGGTCTCTAATGTTGCCTTTGGTCTTTCGGGTGCAATGTGATGAATAAATATCCTCCAAACTGGGGAGTTGGGAGCTGGTAACCTCTCTGCTGTTCACTGTGGTGTTCACAATCCACATCCCATCCTAGCTGATGTGGACTTCAAGGTACCTTAAGCTCTGCACAACCTCCACTCTTTCGCAATTGATGTTTATGGGGAGATAGAGAGTGGGCTTCAGCCTTTTGAAGTCCAGGATCATTTCCTTCATCTTTGTTGCAATGAGGATTCAGATTCTTAACCTCTGCTCTGCAAGCTGACTCTTTGTTGGTTATTCTGCCTACAACTATGATGTCATCTGGAAACTTAATGTTCGTCTCATTAAAGGATTTGCAGTTGTACATGTAGATGGAAAAGAGAAGGGTTTAGCACACAGCCCTGTGGTGCTCCCATGTTTATTGTGACAAAAGGGGAGATGTGGTTCCCCATGCACACAGACTGTGGTCTACCGGTAAGAAAGTTGTGCACCCCATTGCCTAGATGTGTGTTGAGACCAAGATGATTCAGTTTGTTGACCAGATTTTAAGAAAGGGATGGTGTTGATGGCGGAGCTAAATTCAATGAATAGGATCCAAACGTGTCCCGCTGATCTAGTGTGTTAGAACCATATGGAGGGCCAGTGATACGGTGTCTTCAGTTGACCTGTTTGCCTTGTAGGCAAACTGGTGTTGATCCAAAGAGGGTGAAATGCTGCTCGTGATGTGTGACAAAATGATTTGATTAAAACACTTCACGACCAGCGTCAGGGCTTCTGGCCCGAGTCCTGATTGCTCCTTGTTTTGTTACCAGAATGATTGTGGTTGACTTGAGGCATGTTGGAACAATGGGCTGCTCCAGGAAGATGTTAAACAGGTTGGTGAATACTGCTGTCAGCTCATGTATGCATTGTTTTAGGACCTGTCCTGGCATGCCATCATGAGTGATTAAGGTGGTTAAGAGCCCGTCTTGCCTCATGAGGGTTCAACACCAACACACTAGATGGAGTCCCTACTGTGTCCATGTTATATTACACAGTGAAACTTGGCAAAGAAGTGATTCAGCTCATTAGGGTGGGCTGAACTCACTGTGAGTGGAACTGGTGTTGTTGTCCACATTAACTGTGATGACTTTGATGCCCTCCCACACGTTACTATTCAGTAGGGAGTCAGTATTGTCAAAGTTCTCCTCTACGCTCCTTGTAGCAGCGTTTTGTTTCCTTCATGCCTCTTCTCAGGTTGGTCCTGTCTGTTTGATAGGCCTCCTGATCTTCTGACCTGAAGCAGCATCACGGGCCCTCAGAAGACTAATCACAGCTGCATATTTTCCCCTCCGTGGTCATATTATTCATACAAAAGTGGGTGAGTGGTGACCAGAATGCTTTTCAATGATAGAGTTAAATACCGGAGCTGTTAGAGAAACCACACAGCTGCTCCAGAACACCAGGCAGGAGAACAGCAGGAGAACAGCGCATTCAGAGACACTCAAAGGACTATCTTGAGGTCTGCTGAGAGCCAATCTGCCTCACACACGCACGCACGCACGCACGCACGCACGCACACACACACACACACAAAGGATATAATAAAGGCTTATTTTTATCTGCACTAAGGGAAGTTGCCTTTCTTTGCATGTACAACAGAGGACTTTTCTTTCAGAAGAATGAATCGTCTGCATGATTAAGATTTATATCAATGTCTACAATACAAACACATTAAATCCATAACAAAGCCACAGGAGATGAGGGAGGTTGTTGAGGGGTATTTATCTATCTGTGATCTAAATGGATCATAATCATCATTCCATCAGTGCTGCTCAGTGAGAGCAATCACACTTATCACAGAGCTGGAGGTGTGCGGTGAAGCTAATGACTGAGTGCAGCTGAGTGACGCTGACAGATGTGATCTGACACCACAAATGGAACGAGCTCATCAAAATTCCTGCACCGCTGACAAAGAACTGGAATCATCTCAGGTATTGAGTTGGTGGTGGAGGTTGACGAGCATGTCAGCATTCTGGCTGAAGAAACAGCTTTAAAAAAAAGCCCTACACATCTGTAGACACACCATCTTGGCTTTGGGCATACGGCTAACATCTGACATCTGATCAGCAGTTCTCACACAGCAGACACACACATTTCAGAGTTCTTACAGCCAAACTTGTTCTGGGCAGAATTCTTATGGTCAGGTTTTTTTTAGAATTGACACAGTCAAGCTTGTGTCTGCAGCTGTGCTTCAACTGTTTATCAGGCTGTAGAAAACATCACACAGGAGAAACCAATACTCGCCTCAGAAGAGACGTTTTATGCACTGTATGTTCAACCAGCCTCACTTTTCATCCACAAATCCACAAGTTTTCAAGCTTTCCATTTGCTCTTATTGCCTTTCATTAAAATCTGCCGCTACTTTTAACTAAAGAACGAAACTAGGAATGTTTGCTGGCTAAGAATTTGAACAAACATACACTCCAGTACACTCATGTGCAAGTGACTTCATATTATACAACATTATACAATATTACAGATTATATCCATTTATACAAAGTTTCACTTCTTCAGTATATTCCAGGAAATGAGTGAGGCACTGAGAATGGCAGCTATGAACTGTGGCATGTGCTTGAGGTGGCATTGCGTGTAAACACACAAAAAGATCAAGACATAGACATCAATCAGTGACATTAAACATTAGCATCAATGCAAGCAGAGGCAGAGTCTACAATATAAGAATCATGTGTCAGGGAAACTGTGCGGTATTCAGATCCCCTCACTTTCTTATTATAGTAAAAAAAAGTTATTATAGAAAATAATCTTTTCATCCCAGTGCACAAAAATCTTAAATGTTCCTTAATACAAATTATATTTATGCCATGAAAAGATTTTTCTTTTTGAATCTGAATCTGAGCCCTGACGACTGAAATTCACCCCAGCACAGACAGCTGACAGACATTAAAAACTCTCTTTACATATAATAACAGCCTCAAACGTAACAACAGACCCACCCGACCGAAGACAGAAATAAATGCAGAAGCTCGACTACAGGGACATTTGCATGCTAAAGCCAGTCAGCATGTTTCATTGATTAGCAGTCATCCAGTGGCAAAACCACTTAAAGCGAGAAATAAAGCACATACGCTGAGAGGTCATATTGTTTCAGCAAGACTATTCATTTGCCCAATGCCAGATAACCTTTAATGAACACTATTTTCTTGCTTGTGCCTGACAGGGTTTCCTGCTTTTCAGTTGTCTTTTAAAAGGGTAATTGATTATCTCACATACATGTGAGGGATGAGAAAAATATAGAACAACATTAACAATGCTACATATAACATTACAGAGAAATGCTAAACCATAATAATCAGCCTTTAAAATATAAATTTAATGTAGCATAAATTGATGACACCGTCATAAAATAACTATAAACACAAACAAAATACAAACCTATAACATAATATATATATATATATATATTCACATTCTGAGCACATTCTGCGCTTCTTATGCATTTCTGTACATAGTTCACTTTATTAATAATGTGTATCATGAATCTTGTCATCTGGTTTAATGGATAAAGTCACAAAGTGTTTTAGGACACGGGTTCACCTGCAGACAGACTGTTAGAATGCTAAACATAACTTGCCGTGTTAGACAACGATATTTAAAGGCCAAACTCACCTAATTAATAATATGTTAATATTATATTTGTAGTCAGAAGGGAATTCGTGTTAAGTTCTGACTACAATTCCCTCAGTAGTTTATTTATACCACGTGATCTCTTACAGTGGCCATGCCATTATTCACTGAACATCACCACTGTACCTAGCAGCTAATCTGATTATGATAATTATGATGAATTAATCAGGCAAATACTGTACCAGTGTACAGAAGGTTTCTGGCAATGGTTCTAGATTTGACAGTAATTGTGCATTACAGCAGTGAGTGTGTGGGGTGGGTGAACTGAAGGCACGCTAGAGATAGGTGGGCTGTCACTGGTCATTAACATCATCGTCACGGTGATACAAGAAAGCAGTAGAGGTTGGGGGAAGTGGGTGGAGACTTTCAGGGCGTAAATGTGATTGAAACTTTTGTTCTACTTGCCCTCTGAATAGACACATGGCAGTTGCCTCATGGGAAACTCCAGCACGCACACGCCTTGTATCTCAACAGCTATTGTCCAAAAAAATCCAAATCAATACAAACAAGCAAAACTGAAACATGACTGTGAAGATATGTAGTGACTGAGGCAGAAAAACATATGGCTGTTACAATTTTATAAATTACAATTTTGAAATACAAAATATAACAGAAATTCACACGTAAGTGGATCAAATAATTCTAATAATGTAGACTGTGTAGTTAAAATACCTTTGTGATGTTTTGGGCTTCAGAAAAACTTGAAACTGTCACTGCACAAGTGATGTGATTGGCTCTGACATACTGTAGTCCCGCCCCTGTCAGTCAGCATTAGCCCTCCTCATCAGCTACTATGGGAAAGTTTTTCTAAGGCAGAAATAACCAAGCTAGGCAAAGCTGTTTGTTCACAAAGCTGAAGTCACAAAACCTCTGCTAACAAAGGGCTGGGCTTTGGTCCTCACGTTCTTTAATATGGACGAGGGAGCCTCCCATTTTTAACTCATGAATAATCTATTTATCCACATTAATGTGCATTCAGTCCCCATTAATATGTATTTCCAGTGACCTCAGTCATGTGTTTGGGTCTCATTGAAAAGCAGACAGCTGTAGCTACTGAGGTGATGGTCATAAAATTCAACTCATTTAAGAGTTTTAAAGCAGTTACTGAATGACTGTCTGTTTAAAGACGTGTGATTTATTGATCTTGTCTATTGATATTCAAAAGCTGAAGTAACCCAATAATTATACTTAACTTCTCATTTTTAAAAAGCTGCATTATTACCAGTGTGTGTAAATCCCGCACAAGCACAAGAAGATATTCAGATCTGTCTGAAGAAAACCCCACAGATGATTTCACTCGCCTGCAAAACCTCTTTAACATTCATAATGTACAGAGACATGAAAGCAAATTCTCCAAAAGGCCTTGAAGTATTTCAAGAGTGTGGGAAAGTTATTTTTAGCAGCTGTCAGAACCATCAGAGAAGCCTGCGGTTTTCTGTGTGGACATCTGCTCCGATCAAAATCCCACCTTTCAACTGGCCGACGGTGGATCAAGTGGTGCTCAGACGAGCTCCAGTGAGGACGGCAAGTTTTACTCAGACTGTTTCGCTTTGACAGTACTGCAATATAATCTTTGCTAATTCATCTTTAAAAGTATTTAATCAGCAGAGACCAGAACAGTGGACTCATACTAAACTATATAGCAAGTCAAAAATATAACAGAACTGAAAGAAAAAAAAGGTTTAAATCATGTCACTATAAATGAACAATCAACAGCTTTTGTCATGGGATTTGTGTATTGGATTATATTGGCCACTGTGTTTTATATATGGGGTCAACCTTTAAAAACACATGCTCAACTATTATAAAAAAGAACTTCTCACCTTTAAAAATGTGCACAGTTTAGTAGATAAGTTCTAAGCAGCAGCTGGTCCAAAAAAAAAAAATCAACCAAAGAACCAATCAAATCCAGACACTAGCAGTAGGCGGGTTCTATCACAACTAATCAATCAAGATTTTGCCCCAGGAGCATAACTTTCAAAACTAAGACAGGACAATAACAAAAACAATTACTAAAGAAATGCTTGTGTGATTAGAATTACAAAATGAATTTATGACATCCTCTAAAATATGCCAACAGCTAGTAATACTTCACTGGCATGAACATCCATTTCTCTGAGCGTCCGATGTTTCACTCAGTCCAAGTAAAACAATACAGCTATTGCCATTAAAACACGCCTCAGCCCAGCTCTCAACACTAATTTTAACTAATGACTCAACTAATTTTACCCAAACCCTGAGTAGAAGATCATCTGTGCTACCTCCACAACCTCCAATCCCTCCTAAGCTGTGTTTGTCAGTCAAAGGTCATTCAGGGGTTAAATACAGTTTAATGACACACCGCATACATTCTCACCTCAGTCCTTCCCTGATCGATTGACACGCGCTTATGTGTGAGCTTTTGCTAATCACGCTTTTCCTCATAACCCTCACAGACTTGACCTGCCAGAACAGGAATGAGGTTAATTTCGGCCGCAGGGCATTCTGGGTAATTAACTGCTCGTCAACCGCCAACTGAACTTCACCAATCACAGACAAGCAGCCAAATGCTATTCTGGGTAAAAGAGTGACAGCCTGAATGAATGACATTACAACACAGAGCAGCAGAACAGCCGTGAAAGAGCTCAATCGTCTTTACTTCAGACAGATTGTAAACTTGTATGAAAGGTCAACATCATGATTGTCACGTTTGTATATGTTTATGCATTTATTATTGCTACAGAGCAAAATAATCAAAAGCAAGATATATCTGTGGCAATATTTGTAACTATATTTTAAACAAAATGGTAGCTATAGTACGAAGACATTTTAGACCAAATGATTTTATGTGTGTAATGTTCCTTCAGTGTGTGTGAACTCATCTTTCTGCAGTCAGGTTGCCATGACGGCTGATCTTTGATTGACAGCTGCACTCTGATCGACCTGACTGACACACACTTGGCCTGCCAGTCAGTATTTAAACACAATCACGCAACACGCATGCCTGTGATTCACACGACTCGTCTCACAGTGAAGGTCAGGAGCATCTGTGAGGAAATAAAGGTTGGAATGACGGATGACTTGGGGAAAAAAACAGGTAGGAGTTTCTGATTACCCAAAAGGCATCTCAGATAAGGAAAGTCATCGGTGTGACATCATTGTGGAAGTTCATGGTTGTTTTGCAGCTAAGTGTCAAATAGTTTTGATTTCTCAGTGCTAAAGGTTTTATAGTATTTAAAGTAAATACTGCTTCTGGTTTTGTTGACTCATGCTGTGGGCTGGCTGACACGTACAGAAACACACACTCTACTTGCAACCCGCAAAGCTTTATATATTCCGATGAAAAGTGATTCAGATCCATCCTATATTTACACACACGTCTTCTGTTCAGCTAAACGCTACATTTCAGGCTCTTCACAAAGACATCTACAAATCCAGTGAGTAGTGGATGAGATCTCTCCGTCTTACAGAGCACTTCAATACTGATAACTTAAGGGCCAATGATGGGGTCTCTGTAAAGTCTCGGCCCCTTCATTTGACCCCACTTGATGAACAAGCACTTATTGGCTAGATGTGGGTTTAGTATGTGTGTGTGTGTGTGTGTGTGTGTGTGTACTGTTTATGTTGGTAGTAATATATCACCAGGGTCTAAAATGAACACGAAACATAAAGAGATACAAACAATCTAATGAAGATAAGATTAGTTAGCACTGAGTGTCACCTAACAACCTCTATCTCAAAAACTACATACAGCAAATTCTTCACAAAACTTATCAGTAAAATCATGTTTTTATGAACAAAATCGATGAACAACAAATTCATTAAAGGAGGTAGTGCAAAATACACGGCCAGTACACTGCTATAGTGAATGGGAATGTGACGTTAGCACCGCAATGCATGTTGGGACTTTAGGACACGGCAGCTGTGATGTTTGAATTATACAGATAAAACATGTTAAAATAATGAACGCTTGCTTTGTAATTAACTGCATTAACATATAATGTTATCTGTGTATGAACAGCATATTCTGAGTCATCAGTGTTAATCATGTGACACACGTTACCATAATAAATGACAAACAGTGCTTCTGTCTCTCTTTATTGTGTATCAAAACATGTTAAATAGAAAAACTTACTGCATTTTGAAGGTTAGTACTGTAATGCTAATAGTAGAACAGGTGTGAGAGCTGCAACTATTACAAACACGGATATCAAGACAGCAAGTAAACAAGTTCAATAGAAAACTCCGTCTGTTAATGTACTTTTTTCTAGGATGTTTTTATGTATTGCTCCTTTATTTCCCCGTTGAGATTTTCTCTATATAAAATCTTGAACTTTACTTTTGTTTATTGTGGCTGTGTAGTAATATCCTGATGAGCATTGCCCTAAAACGTGACCACTACCAACAATGCCATAGCTCTATATTGCTTTTGGGATTTTATGAACAACCAAAGTTTTGATAGATAACTTCCAAATAAACAAAAGAGAACAGTGTGTTTCTCCCTCAGGAGAACAGCG
>JAZGTK010018154.1:0-11964 GCA_036877625.1 Ambastaia sidthimunki
ATATTTCACAGTAGTTCTGTTTTCTATAATTTTATTTATCCTCATGTCTGTACTGTTTTTTATACTGTCTTTTCCTCATGCCGAGTGTTTGTTGTAAAATGTATGTAGTGGGTATGTTTTGGGAATGATAAACTAAAGGGAAACATAGGGGAGCAGACTTTGATTAAAACCCCTTTATGAACTTTCACAAGAGCTCTTTAAATACCTCCATCAGAGCCTGAATGTTAAATGGAGCCCGGGGCTCTTCTCTGTTCAACCTTCCAATATTAAATCTGCTTCTGAGAAAAGAGGGAGAGAGTGCGTGACCCAGCTGTTTAGGAAATATCCCGTCCACAGAGTAAATGTTACCTTAACCGCTCAGAGTGTGTGTGTGTGTGTTTAGGCTTAAACTGTTTCAAATGATGGTAATATCTCACTTTCTTGCTCTCTGTTGCAGGACTGCACCGTCTATGAAACCGAAAATAAGATCCTTCATGTGGTAAGTGTTGATTTACGGCGCAGTGTGTGAGTGTAATAAACAGCAGTAATGTCCCTCCAGAGAGATCTGCCAGCCGTGAGGAGTTTCTGTTCACCTCATCCACACAGTCATTCTGTGTCTTAAACTGAATTCAGTTTGAGAGTTCAAAACTACAAACTGATGCAATAGATGTTTGTGTACATGCTTGTTTTGTCGCAGCAGGTCAGGTCATTTGCGATATGCACTTTGCAGTCTCTTTCATCCAGAGTGATTTCTGGTGCATTCATGGTCCTATGTTCTCAGTTTAGTGCAAATGAATCTTTTAAGAAATAAATGAATTTCGTTTAATTTTATATTAATACTTTTATTTTAAATGAATGCTTTGCAAACCATATAGACAAAAGTATGATTATTTACATGTTTTGAACACTTATGAGGTTAAATTTCTGCAGTGACCTCATAATTTAATTCCTACAGAAAGCGTTTTTTTTAATCAGTATTTGATCAAATACGATCTTTTTTTTATCAGAGTCAGTATTTTATAGTTTTCAAATCCTCAGGTAGTCTTCAGGTGAACATGTATTGTACTAGACCCTCCGGTAAAGTTCCTTCTACAGTCACAAGGGACCCGCAGCTAGTCTCTGTATGTGATTCCTGTCTCATGCACACCAGCGTGTGTGTGTTTGTGTGGCAGGTCCTGTTGTCACCACAGACTGCTGGGCTGGGCACAGCTGTCATTCTTGCCGAGTCCCACAGCTATAAATATCTTCACATTGTGCCTGCTAGCTTCAGATTTCATTCCCTTGCAACACCCCACCTCAACTACTGACAGTAGGAGGAGAAACAAACACACCAGTGACATCGGATGAAAGAGGCAGAGGGCCATGAAACCAGAGTGAATTAAGATGCTACAGAAGCCATATGTGAGCCAGAAGTGAATTTGAGTGCTAGGCGGAGAAAATCCAGGTTAATCTGGTGCAACTTTTCACACAAACTAGAAAACAAACTCACACTTTATGTAGATATTGTGCTTAAAATCAAATTCAAATTTTAAATTAGACCATGACAAACTGGCAAAAAGTAATAAAAGGACAAAAACATGACGTCAGTGATTTTTAACAGCAAGCTGGTGTTAAAGCACTACACTACAAATCCACTGTAATATACTGATATATAGATCATTTCTGTTGTGAGGCTTTACTCCTTATTTACTGCACTTACAAAGTTTCTAAACTTCTCAGCATGTTTTGTATTGTGGTTTACCTTAGACACACCACAGAAACTTTATTGAGAGAGAGAAACGGAAATATAGAATAACAGAGAAAGCAATAAAAAAGCTGGGAGTTTAATGGAACAAGCGCAATTCCAAGATTGCAAGATGTCAAGATTTTGAGTAAGAGAAAAAGAAGTGATGAGATATAAAACAGGCTGATGGGAATGTCTTCCACTGAGTCTAAAAGAAGTTTTTAGAATCAGTGTTTAGTTGGTTGTTGAAAGAATGAAGCCATTATAAGCACCGGCAGAACCACCAGCCTAAAACTGAACCAACATTTCCAGACCAGTACGCCACCACTAAACAGTCAACTCACTGCCAACTTACACAGAACCATCTCCAAACCAAATTATCATAATAATTATTCCTGACCAGCACGATATCTCACGTCTCAAATTAACACATTTCTTTAGTGTTCAGCGTCCTACAATCTTTCACAGCTGAAATCTCTTTGATTTTAGCACCAGTTTATTCAAACTGTGGCCCACAAAAGCTAAGCACAGACTAGTTAAATATATGCTCTGTGCTCATGGAATATTAACTTTAGCTTTAGTTATTTCTATGAGACAGAATTGTATCTAATGTCTGTTGCAACAATTGCCCAGTGTAGCAAGTCTGTAAATAAAAAGTATGTATTTGGCATTAATGTAAATTAATGTACACTTATGCATTTGGCATAAGTGACTGTTTTATACAAAGTGACTTACAGTGCATTCAAATGTTTATTGGATATCCACCTGTTTAAGATTCTCTAATAATTTATCTTGTGATTTTAAAACGATTCTTGTAAATTCAAGTCATCATGTGTTTAGTTGCATGTCCTGATTTTGCACCAGAATTCGACTCCATGTAAGATTTGATCTCCCCTGATTCTGAATGCAGGTCGTAGTTCTGTTTTCTGGTTGTCGCTTAGCCATGATTTAAATTGGTCAAAGAATCAATTCTGTGATTAAATTTTTAATAACTGTTTATAAATTTTTAATAACTGTTTATCAGTTTTTAAGAATCAATTCCAAAACGTAAGAGAGAGAATCACATCTGAGAATGTGTTTCGCCCACTCCTGACAGGAACACAGATATGTGTTATGACATTAATATGTGATTGATATGTTGTGTGTGTCACCTCAGTGTAAGACTTTATCTGGAGTGTGTGATCACATCATCTCACTCTCGTCTGACCCGCTGGTCTCACAGTCGGCCCACCTGGAGGTGGTTCAGCTGGCTAACATTAAACCTACCGAGGGTCTGGTAAGATCTACACACACACACACACACACTTTGGTTTCAGAATGATACTGTACTACTGTGCAGATTTATTGAGCTACATTTGTGTGTATATACAAGTAGTGAGTGGCTATACTGTAGATGCCAGGCTTTGTATATTTGAAGAGGAAGGCTGGATAAGCATAAATGTGTTTCTGCTGGAACAGAGATTAGACTCAAACCAAAAATATTGTTGCTCTATCTGAGGATTACAGCAAAACATAAAGCGAGTGTGTTTATTTGCCAGAGCACGTGTCTTTATCCTGTGTGTGTGTGTGTCTGCGTGTGTGTGTCTGCGTGTGTGTGTCTGCGTGTGTGTGTCTGCGTGTGTGTGTGTGTGTGTGTGTGTGTGTGTGTGTGTGTGTGGATGCACGCATGTTAATCTAATCAAAATGTCTTGTATTAAAATTTCAGGCAAGACCAGACAAGAATGAATAGAAGTGTTGTTGTTTTTCATTTGTGCCTTTGATGGAGAGGAAGAATTGTTTTCTAAAGGAGTCAGTACAAAAATCTAAATGTATTATTTGGAAATTATAATTCTGTCATTGTTTTATCTTCATGTTGTTTCTCACCTGTATGACTTTCTTCTGTTTGTGAAAGAGAGCAGAAGATGTTTGTTAATTCGATTATTATACTTGTTATTTTGACTATTATACTTATAGCCTCTTAATCAGGCTATTAAGTTTTAACTGTGTCTGTTTCTTAAAGGGGATGTACATCAAATCCACATATGATGGACTTCATGTTATCACAGGAACCACAGAGGGGGTGAGAACCAGCCAGTGTGTGTGAGATCTAATGCATGTGTCTTTATAATGTCCAGTATGCTGTAGATAAAAGTTATGATTCTCAGCAATTGATCGTAAGCTTTTACTGCTTGCTTTAAAATCAGAGAGAGAGAGAGAGAGAGGGTCAAGTGTTTAGATCTGCTTATCATGTGACTAAAAGTTGTTGTTGTATCATACAGTACAATAAATATAAAAACATTAGCTTTGGGTTCAAAATATTCAGTTCTCAGTGTAAAGAAGTCCTATGGTTTGTATACAACATAACACAAATACAATACCAGCTGCCATTTATTTTTTAAGACCTGCAGTTTCCATCCCTTAGCATTTTCTCTTTATATTCCTCCCTGTTTTTGTCTGTTTGACTCTCAGTCCCCAGCCGACCGCTGTAAAAAGATTCACGCAGGTGATGAGGTCATCCAGGTGAACCATCAGACCGTAGTAAGTGTCACACAGTCCATTTTACTCATGTTACTCCATCCATCCACTCGTTCATCCATCCACCTTTCCATTTTTCCTCATGTTGTTTTTCTATGACATTTGTTTACACACAGTTTCAGAATCAGATCTGAATCATGAAAAGGAAGAGCCGTGATTGGTTCGTTTGTATTCAGGGGCTTTTCAGTGTCTTTGTTAAAGCACGAAACGGTTTGGAGTTTTACTTTATGCATTTTTAACACATTTCTAGGACCTGGGCAGTTAGACTAAATTTGGTCTCTTCAGTGCTGATGGAGTGTGTTACACTCATAAATGTTTCTGAGTGACAGTGGAGTGGTCTAAATGAATGACAGCAGAGTGTGTTTTAAAGATGTTTTAAAGATGAGGTACTTCATTGACTATAACTGTTTGGGGTTGCCTTCAAATTATTAATAAAAAGCGTGTGTGTGACTGCAATTGCGTACAGAGTTAGCTTATGAAATCAATTCTCTTTGAAGAGTGTCTGATGGTTTGCTGTGTATGCATGGTTTATGAAATTGTAAAAGCAGAGGTAAATGTTGCCTCTTCATTATCTATGATAACAATTACCTTTTCGAAGGCCAAAGATTTAAAGGGACAGTTACCCAAACTTTACACACCCATGTCATTCCAAACCTGCATATGTGTGACTTCACTTTTTGAGTGCACTGTCCCTTTAAGATGGTCTCTTCCTACTACAGTATTTTTTCTTTCAGCTTCAGAATTAAACTTTAAATTTCTTGTACTCACACATCTTCCATCATTTAGTTTATGCTGTTTTCACAATGAAAGATCAACAACATTAAGAACTCATTAATCCTGGAGTAATTAGATTGTTGTCACCTTGTTTAAAGCGGCCCTAATGTGTGATACGCGATACAAATTCACCTCATAGCGGAAAACACACGCACAGTTTACAGAAAAACAATTATCTTAATGATTGGTTCACGCTAAAGAACAGCCTGAGTGGGCATTAAACAATGGTGCATTGTGGGAGCTGCTCTATACATGGTAAACTAAGTGAGTCCCCGTACCCTATAGGATCAGTATAGAGGCCTGGTACATCCTGATCCAGCCCGCCTCAGCGTATGTGTGTATATTTGTGTGTACATGTGGCCCTATATTATGACTGTATGTCTGAGAATATTTGTGTGGTTGTGGGTCTGTCTGTGAAGGGCATGCTTAGCGTAAACCGTGTGTGTGTGAGTGTGTATAGCTTAGCTTCACCTTAGATACAGAGTTACCAAAGGACATCATATTAATTTGAAACATTGAAGTATAAAGATCATGGACTGACATTGTAGCTGTGATAGTGTTTATTAAAGGAATTGTTCACTCAAATCAGAAAATTCTTTAATCATTTACTCACCCTCATGTCCAAACCTGTATAACTTTTTTCTTCTGAGGAACACTAAAGGCAATATTTTAAAGTATATTGGTAACCAGGCAACAGTGGCACCCATTGATTTCCATGGTATGGACACAAAATGACTGTGATATTTTATAATATATATATCTTCCTTTGTGTTCCACATAGAGGTTATTGCTTTAATAAACTGTCATTAATAATGTAGTTAGAAATTCACTATAAATTATAAACAATCTTTTGTGTAAACCTCTTTTAAAGTGTCATTATTTTAGAGTTATAATTAAATATTAATATCCCAGTATATATAAAAATAATATTATAGTCAGTTGTCCGCATCTGTATCAAATCCATATTTTTGCCACAGACTGCCGGTTCTGTTTATTGTACTCAAGCGCTGCTGTGACAAAACTCGAGCCTTCAGTTCATCATATATGTAATCACACACATTGACATTTACAAGAAATGTTAAGTGTTTCTGTGGACCTTAATGTGAAATCAATCGCAAAGATTAGCAAACATCAGCCCTCATTAGGGAACACTTAATCTGCAGCATAAACCTAATAAACACGTACTGCATGTGGGGTGCTTGTGTTTGTGAGTTACATTTATGTTCTCCATAAAGAGACAAATACTAGTTTATTTTCCAGCAGTTGCTTGTCAGGTGAAACACGTCGTCTCTGTGTGTATTTTTGTCGAGTCTGTGTTTGTTGACCCTGTGTTTGTTGCTGTAGGTGGGCTGGCAGTTGAAAAACTTGGTAAGCTCTCTGCGCGGAGACCCTGCTGGTGTGACACTGACCCTGAAAAAGCGTCCCCAGAGCACACTCACCTCTGCCCCAGCCCTCCTAAAGAACATGAGATGGAAGCCCCTGGCCCTGCAGGTAGGATTTCAGCCAGCCTGTCCCCCAAATCTTTAATAATTCTGGGCTGTGCTCTGCCACCTTAACCCCCCACCTGCTTCTCGCTGGCCTTACCTCAGATAGGGCAAACTTGCATTGTGACTCCATTTCCCATAATGCACCTGCCTGCTTATATGTACCGTTCCAGTCAACTCGCAAAGTAAGATTTTCTAACTTTCTGCCAGGAAAAAAAAGGACTTTCAAAGTCCAAAACTCAGATTTAGTAACTAATATTCATTCTAAACAAATAAAATAAAAAACAAATTGAAAGTAACTGGTTTAAATGATAAAAGCTATTTAGGAAAAGTTTGAAAACTGTTAAAAGAAACGGTAAATAATTATATTTTTGTTGATAATTGTACACCTGAAGATCAGCTCTTTTAATGAGGAATTAACAGGGAACGTTTTCAGAACGTTGGCTAACATTCTCTGAAAGTTCTGTCAAAGTTATCAAAAACATTTTGCATTAAAGGTAATTGATCCTTCTTAACATTATATATCATATTTATCAGTTAGATATACAACCAAGCAATAACGCTAATACAACGTTTTAAAAACTGGACTTTGAACAGTTCTAGAACATTCCAAATAACATTTTTTATTAGGAAAATGTTCTTACAACCTAAAAGTTTTAGCTGGGCTTTTTTATTAATACTCAAACAACTGTAAAGTTAATGGTAGCATTGCCATTTTGTTCCAGGCATCAGGCAGTCTAAACTCTTTATAGTTACAGACATCCCAAACTCAAAGACTTTATATGTTGCACAGCAATGGAAAACACAGTTTGTTCTGTCTCTGAAACAGGTCTGCTGGGTATAGCAGTTGTCTCTGTGGCTCTTTTGTCATTCCTTTGAAGTCATTTGCACTAACATCACAACTGCAAACTGCTGTAAAAGTGTTATGAGGGGTTTTCTAGAAAGTGTGTGTGGAAGAAAATGCATTTGTGCGTCTGTGCCAGCGAGAGCAGATTACCTTTAATCGGCTTTTGCTGCAGGATTCAAGTTTGGTTCTAGACTTCTGATCCTAGACTAAACTTCTAGCTCTTTCCTTAACGTCTCCCAAAACAAATTTGTGTGTGTGTGTCTTGGCGGCTGTTTTCGTATATGCTCATTTCACTTCGAATTAAGTGTGAGTCTGAGTTTTTAAAGTTGGCTACAGTTGTTAAAAGGCTATAAAAACAATTTCTTGGTTTATTTTGGGTTATCAGAGTGGGGTAAGGATTATAATGTAGTTTTGTTCTTTACGTTTTAAACAACACAACATATTAATCAAATGGAAATAGAAGTTTTTTTATTGCTTTGCTGCAAGAGTTCCTCTCTGAAGATAAAAGTCATCCTTTTAAAAATGTTTCTTGAGACTCCTACATTCATTTTCACTTTCAAGCCAAGAATCTGTGTTATGTAAACATCCCTTTAGAAACAAATGGAATCAGGTTTAAGTAAAACCCAAAACCAGTGTAATTATTTATTGCTCCCTTAAGACTTATTATTCAACTAGTCTTTCAGGAATATGTATTGTTTTTACATGCTACTCTATCTGATTGGTTGTTCTTTAAAATGTTCTTTAAACTATGAAAAGGTAAGAAAGAAATGATTCTTTTAGAAACTTTGACAGAATGGTTCTTTGAGGAACCAAAAATGGTTCTTCTATGGCATCTCTGTGAAGAACCTTTTAAGATCCTTTATTTTTAAGAGTGTAGTACAGCTAGTCACAGTCTGAGAATTGAGATGCGTTTGCCTCTTGCATGACATGTCTGTACATCTTACCCTACAATCCATGTCACAACCCCTGTTCTCAGTCTCTTCACTGGAGTCGGTAATCACATCTGTGTGGGCTGTGAAGTCATTCTGTTATAGTCTCCAGAGATGTTACAAATGTTCTCATAGACTCTCAGTCATTACACCATACCATCCTGACCCAGACATCTTAGTTTACTGTTTACTGCAGATAGAACTGCCCTCGTATATAGTCGATTTACACTTTAATTTTTAATCAAATGATCTTTGTCTGCCCAGCAGCCTGTTGTCCCCAGGAGTCCCACCAGCAGCTCGGCCACGCCCACAAGTACAATCAGCACACCCTCAAAGCGGGATAGCTCCGCCCTCCAAGACCTGTATATCCCGCCCCCTCCTTCTGAGCCATACACACCCAGGTGAGCATGCCCAGTAAAGGCCATATTCCACACATTTTTTGCGTTTAATTTTTTAAAAGTTCACTTGTGATGTTAGCGAAGGTTCCAGCACCAAAATCAGTCGTAGTTTCATTGTAAATGACCATTGTTCATTGCTGTAATGAGAGTATATCTCTGTCTTCTTTAGGACAGACTAAGTTGTGGAATATTGAATAGCTGTTGATGTGTAATGTCATAACCATGACAATTTCTCAATTTTGCAAATATGAGTATAAATATTTCACCCACGTGATGAATTCTTCGTACTTCGCAGTGTAAAATGTTGTCTAGGACGTCTCTGATTGAGGTGTTATTGTTACGTTTAGAGATGATAAAGGAGGCCTCTCCGTTGAAGGCGGACAGCCTGTGGTAAATAGATCAGAATCTCCAAACTCGTTCCTGGATCAAGAGTACAGACATCGATTTCCTCTCGTGGAAGAGGAGGCCGTCCTCTACTGCTATGAGTACGACCCCAGCCACGGACCGACAACGTCCCGTCGGGACAGCACACCAACTTACGGTACGATTGAAAGTATGAAGTCACTCAGACAGGCACAGAAAGTTTTGTCTCTGCAGGAGTTTAGAAGCACTTATCCACAGTGTAGCACAACTACACACATTGTGTCTCTTACAGTCTCTGCGTCTCTCTGTATTAGCATTGAAAGTTGAGTTTGTGCCGTTCTGCAAACTATAAAATGAGTTTTACAGCATTTGCCTGAGGGACTGAATGTTGTCCCAGAGACACATGAATAATTTGGAAAGCCACAGGCGCACACAATACTTTTACCAATTTTTGCTGATTATAGAACCGTACACAAGTGTTATTTCTGTAAGAAAGCATCCTGAACACCATTTATAGCGCTTATCCCTGTGTTTAGTTCAAGAAATGGTTCCCAAAAATATGAAAACTGTCATTATTTACTCTCATGAGTTATTGCTTTTATTAAAATGATCACCTAGTTAACAGAGAATGTTCTCAAAACATTGGCGTACGTTCTCTAAAGTTTTTAAAAAACGTTCATGCAGTAACGTTAGTATAACTTTTAAAAAATGTTTTCAAAAATGTTAAGTTAGTGGAATGTTTTGAAAACGTTACAGAATTTAAAAATGTTAACACATTACTACAGCAGCTACTGTGGACTGGAACTTTTGAATGTTCTTATAACATTGTGTAATGTTTTTATTACTTAATGGAAACTTTGGGGAAACGTTCTTACAATCTAAAATTGTTAGCTGGGCAGTACTTTATTTATAGAGTTTATTTCTTTGTTCAGTTAAAAGAATAGTTTCCCTGATAACATTGACTGGTAAGATCATAACATTGACTGGTAAGATCATAACATTGACTGGTAAGATCATAACATTGACTGGTAAGATCATAACATTGACTGGTAAGATCATAACATTGATTGGTAAGAACCACAGGCACTGGAACTGATTTGACTAGTTGCTAGTTGCCAGCCTGTACATATTTTCTATAAAGTATCGTTGTTTACTTCATAGATTTATGAGGCTGTATGTGACTGTGTTTTTGAGAAGGTTTTATAAAAAGAGGGAATCTATAACCAGTTTCCTGCGTAGGGGAGCTGATTTTAGATTTTCTGTAATTAAAGTCTAGGGAGTTGGGCTACACTTTGTTGGGTGTTGTACGTGTGTGTGTGTGTTATTTACTAGCATATGTGGTTTACTAGCATATGGTAGTGAGGGCACAAATGTGTATAATGATGTAAACATGGTTTATGGGTACACTTCCTGTGTCCTCATAAACCAAATGGCTTAATGATGTTTTTTTTAATATAAAATGCCAAAGGTTTTCTGTGAGGGTTAGATTTGGGGTTGGGTTAGAGGAAGGCGATAGAAAATTTGATTAGCTCAGTGTAAAATGCATTATGGCTATGGCGAGTCTCCATAAATCACGTGTCTGTGTGTGTGTCTGTAGCAGTATATTCAGAACTAGAGATTTCAGCTCTAGTGGTTTAATGCCAGCATGAGATTCTGCAGTGGCACAGAACTGCTGACACACTCCAGGCCCGCTGTTTCACCAAAAAACCAGAGGACACATTAACTGTGACAGTCTGTCTTACACAAACACACACTCACACAGATCCGCTTCAGCTTCTGTAGGGAAGACAGATTGTGCGGTGTCATTTGACTCCATCTCTCTCCACACACACACACACAGGATGTGATGTGTGTTAACACATTGATGTTTGTATTGTAGGTCGACTGAGGCCCATCTCTATGCCTGTAGAATATAACTGGGTCCCTGACTATGAGGATCCAGCTAGGCTAAAAAGAGAAGGTCGGAGAGGTGAGTTTATGAATACTTCTCCTTTATTTACTCTGGGTTAACCCTAACTAGTCAATCTGGATGAACATTGTCATCATGAATGAACAGCATCTTCTGTTTTTCCTTGTATACACACACACACACAGTTTTTCTCTGCAGTACTTTATCATCTCCTCCATCTTCCAAGACTGTAAAGGTTAAATAAATTACCTAATTATATAATGCCAATATACTAATAAACTATGTGACCTTCGCACTTATTGGTTTAATAAACTACGTATGTATTTAAAGATTTCTGTATTTCTTTTAAAGATTACTTTAAATGCATTAACTTTTTTTTAACGTGAGATTTCAGTCAAACAATATTTAGTGAAAAATGATGTCGATTGGAACTTTTTTATCCACTGGTATTTAACTGGATAGTAAAACGTGGACCATGATATTAAAATTTTGATATGATTAAAATATTTTCCTGCCCACATAATCTTGGTTGCATCAACAGAGAAGTAAAGTTGTTTCAGGTGGAAAGAGAGATATTATATTTTCCAAGACATTATGAATATTTTTTATATTTTTAATACAAATAACTAAACTGGATCAGTTTCGATCCTAAAATGTTGTATGCGTGTAATCATTGCTTTACAATAGATAATAATTTTCTAACTATGGATCTTTCTTGTTGTCCAATTCTGCCCGGATTTCCATTCTGTCTCTTTATGACATTCCCATGGAATCAATTCTCCTCACTGCACGGTGACTCTGGACTGTTTGTGGATTGCTGATTATTTCCTGCGGCTGCACCTCATGCAGTGGCAGTCTCTCGAGCACCAACACAAAAACATTGTGCATTGTGCAAGTGGCTACTGCAGTACAGTAAACTACCGTAAACTCATCCAGAACATCCAGAAATAGCTGGACTAAATACAACGCAATAATGTACAAATAAAGCTCTTTTATTACCTTTAAAGCTGCAGTCTGTAGATTTTTCTTTGGTTAAAATTCCCC
>JAZGTK010018155.1:0-11963 GCA_036877625.1 Ambastaia sidthimunki
GTTTCAAAACCAAATCCGCTTTCAAACTTATCTGAATTAGCGTGAATGTAGCTTCTGTTCTTTGTCACTGTGTTAATGACCGTAATAAGAGAAAATGAAAAGTGAGTTCGTAAACCTCTCATTCCTAGAGGCAATGAAAAGGGTAAACTTTGTGGGGGTATTTGATTCTGGATGGGAAAAGTGGCACAAAAGAGTCTGCAATCTGACATTAATTACTCTGCCAATCTGGTGCCATGTGGGGGGTGTCAATCATGGGCAGGTGCGCAATAATTCTGCAGCTGTATCACACAACCATAGACTCCTCAGCTGAGTTTGTTGTTCTGCAAAACCGAGGGCTTCCTGTCAGCATGAGAGATTTCAGAGACCTCTTGAACAATTCAAAACTCTTCATAATTTGATGAGTTTATGTAATTGATGTAAGTGACATTAAAGATTTGCTGTTATTGCAAATTAGTTATTTTTACATTTATTTGTTTTTTTTTATTGTTAAGCCTGACTATTTACAAGAATACAACGCTTGTTAGTAGTTGTAAAGATTGATATGCTGTAGAATTTAGAGCAACAGAGTATTTTTAGAATATTTTTTATATTTAAATCCCTTGTTATTTTTAAGTCCCATGTGTACAGCAGTTTACCGTTGCTGCCTCAAAGATGCAAAGTTACTTTTGTTGGTGCGTTGTTAGCTGTTATTGACCACAGATGTACTTGACCTCAGACATTCTTTTTCACTAAAAGTAGGCATAACCTATTTTTCTGCTGCCTTGTAATTGGCGTACCACTGTCCCCGATATAAGTTTTGTCTAAAAGTAACTCGGCTGCTTTTTTCCACACTGTGGTTCCTTTGTTTTTTATCTACTCATTGGGCTGGAACTGAGCTGTGCCTCCTCTGGGCCTCCGGTCACTCACCTACAGCTCTGAGCCCTGCCTGAGCCAGCTCCCTACAGCCTGATCTATGGATGAGGTGGAGAGGGCAATTCCTCATTGTTAACCTAAGTCTGTGTGAGAGCCGTGGTTGGAGGTGGAGTTACCTGTCCCCCTGGTGGGTCCTCAAAACTAAAGAAGCCTCCAGTGTGGGTTATGTGCCAAGCAAGGCATGAAGAAGCTTTGGAGAAGGGTCTGTTTGAGTTAGGACAGGTTTGGTCTCAGCAGAATTCAGAGAAGAGTTCCTGGCACCTCACAGGTCCCTCAGCAGTCCAGCATGAGCTGTCAGCCTGCTCCCGTGCTGGAGATCTCTGGAGATAATACTTCACCTCACCAGAGAACTTCCCTCTTCCCCCACTTCCTGTCACCGCTCTCCTCATCAGACTCAGCACTCTCTTTCTTTCTCTCCCTCACCTGCATCGCTGTGTCTGAGACATTGCTTAACCTTCACCTGAGGTTCTCACGGCTGGCTGGCTCCTCGCCTCCCTGCTGCGTCCCCTCTGAGACCTAATTCATTTTTGTCACACTGTTTTCTGTCACAAAGCCACAGTTTAGACTCCAATAAGAGGAACATTTGCTAATGGAGAACTTTTTTGCCGAGATCATTGTGACGCTATACACAGGAGAACAGACGACACTCTTTCTTTTTATAGTTGTTCTAAGGGCAGGAACTTGCTGTTCAGTCTTTTGAAACATCTCTGGCACACTTATTATTTCAGTTATCATTGGCTCATGATTAATGCTCCACAGTCTTTTACTGCCGGTGAATGTAGAAGGGTGGAAATGTGTCTTTTATTTTTACTGTTACAGCAGCAATTGTGCATGTGTGTTTCCCGAGTGCTTCTTATGCTACAGACTCTTAAAACACTTTTTTCAGACTCTCGAGTTTATTGAATTAAACAATGTCCTAAAGTATGTATACAGTTCATTCATTACAAGATTACAGGATTTTGTCTTTTTTTCTACATTATTCTGAAATGTCATAAGCATGTTTAACACAGTCATTTCCACCCTATCTTAAGTTTTGTATTGTGTTTGATAGCATTATCTAATTTAACAAAATTATAGCTTGACTGCATATCGCACTGGATATTTTATATCTTTTTTTTCCACACATCACATCTTGTAACTCAAGCTGACATGTGTCACCTTGGCAACCAAGCATATTAACTTTTAATAAAAGATAAAACATCTGTGGGCAAATAGTTCCTCATGATGGAACTTACACCACAAATGTGAGACAGTCTTACATTTGAATAAAAATAATTGCATAATAAATATTGAAGTGATTTGTTGATTTTACTTCGTTTTGAACATTAGTTTTAAATGAACTATGATAAATGAAATGCAAAAAGTACTGTAAAAATGACTTTTTATTAGGAATAAAAAAATGACAATTTGCTAATATGTTACATTTATGAAAAATGCTGCAAATTGTTTCTTTTTGTCAGGCTAGTTTTCTCACGTGCACACATACAGGAAACTTACTGCAATTATCTGACACGTTTAAGCACTTTTGACTTTTAACCCTGAAATTAGATTCAGTGAACCTTCATTCCTCTTCCCTTCATTATCCACTCATTCCGTAGCAGCGTTCCCAGCTGCTCTGAGAGTAATTCCCCTCCACTGTGTCCCTGCTAGTCTTTCCTCCAGAGAGGCCACCTGCCGGGCCTCCCTCTTACCCCAGAGGTGAGGAGGTTCTCTCCACTGTCAGCCGGGAGAGAGGGAGCCCAGGCCCAGTAGATGGGGCTGAAGAGCCACTCGTGGCACAAACAAGTGCCCCATTCACAGCCATTTGATCCTCAAGCAGGCCTGATATGTGCAATTAGACTACTAATGATAAGCAGCACTTTGGCTGACATTTTGCATATAAATTACGCATTTGTGCAAAATAGCTTCTTATATTCTTAATTGATGGAGTATTAATTTTTCAGTGTCCTTCACATGCGAGAGAAGGGGTCCGGCGTCATGGGTTACACATCGCTTTTCCAAGAGCATGCTTTCAGAGTAATCAAACGTAGACATTATATATCTCCCTCAAGCTTTGTGTGAGAGAAGGTTCTTCTTCCTTGTCCTCCAGTGGCTGTGTGTATGTGTATGTGTGTGTGTGTGTGTGTGTGAAAGAGAGAGAGAGAGCTGTAAAGTATTTGCAGACTGTATGATATACAGGCTTCATAGAGATAGCCTGCTCTTTGAATATCGGTTTTATCCCTCTTCATTTCTATTCACAGGTTCTCTGTATCCTCAGCCCTAAAGGATGGAAGCTCACACATGTAAGTCCTTCTATTCCCTGAAAGTGCAAGGGTGGTATATTAATACATAAAGATAATTATACATAAGGAGTTTGTGTAATCATTTTTGCTTAGAAAAACATTACAAAAATGTATAATGTCAAAATATCTCTTTATTACTCTTTTTATTTTCCCTTCTATTACTAGTGTTTCATTTATGGTTTCATATTGTTGCAGATTGTCTCCCACTTAGAGAGAATTGCATCAGCTTAATAAAACTGAAATTTTATTTCATTGCTAGTTGAGTAGCCAGTGGCTATACTCTGTCACTACTGTTACTGAACAGTGTGATATGAAACACAAGCTGCCAAAATACCTTCTGGATAAAACTGTCTATCTGTACCTACCCCGATGTGCACACACACACATTTCTACCCCCGACACACACTCTCACACATTCCTGCACCCTCCACACACAGCGTGGAGTTGTCTCTCTATTTGAGCTGTATTGGGACCACCCAAGTCTGGCCTCTCTCTCTCTACCTGCACGCCCATCGATTGACTGATGACCCCTCGCATCAACTCATTGTATGCTTCCACCCTCTAGCAAAGCCTTTTTCTTGACCCCCCCCTCCTCGTGCATGTAGACTCATGAACACAATCTTTCTCTCTTTCATCTCATCCCCCCACCTCCCTTTTTTTTCTTGGATCCTACTGTTCCCTTTGGTGTTACTGTGCATCTCTGCACCATGCTGCTTTCCCACAGTTCCACCACACTGGAGGCCTTCACTTTACCCAGGAGAACCCTCTGACTAGCACAGTTCTGAATACTGGCTATTATACCACATAAGCATACAATAAGGAAAACGGGTGGTGTGTGTGTGTGTTCACGTGTGTGTCTGTGTGATTGTCAGGGTCAAAGAAACTAACCCAGGGTGGAGGGATTAAAATCTGGCCAATGCAGTGAAGTAGGTTTGCACATTTGAAAAGAACACATAAAAGATGCTATCAGTTGTCACTAAGCTCTTTGTATCAGTTAGGAACCATAAAAACCTGTGTTGCTGAGACAGACATCACATACTGACTATAAGGAATCAGAAAACCTTTGATTAGGAAATATGTAGTTACTGCATGGGTTTGTAGTTAAAAAATACTATGTGCTGTGAATGACACTATAAAGGATGTGGTTTTTGTAAGGATGGCTTGCTCAAAATGGCGGATTAATGTCGCTTTAAGGAAGCAGTGAAGGTACGTCCAATGCAACTTAACATTTTAGATATCAAAAACAATCTCATTTTGTTATTTAGTTATTTATAAAGCCTTTTGGAAATAAATTATAGTTTTTTCGAATTTTTGCTTATGTATGAACATTTCTTATGGTTTATTTATTGTCAAATTGGTCAAGCACAAGTAATTTTAACGAATATGAAAAGAAGATAAATGAAAATGAGATATAAATAATAAAAGAAGATAAATAAAAATATCACGTTTTTTTGCACTGACTTTTTTGAACTTGATAGATCATCAGTGGCAATGTTTTGATATAAGCTGTGTGAAATATAGGAGCCATTACTCGCTTATAAATTCCTTGTAGACGGCTTTTATGCAGCACTGTACGTCTCATTTTGGGAATTAAAATCTTGTTAAAATGAGATCTATAATTGCATTATTTTTCTGTCTAATGTAAGGCTCTTGAACATGTTCTTGACCACGTATAAATAAAAATAAAAAATTAATTCATTTCATTTAATTCTCGAAAGCACCATCCACATTACTGCTGCTGTAGAAGTATGAAATGTACACCAGCGCCACTCCTTCTAATCTGGAAATTGACAAAGAAAAAAACAATTACTCTTAATTCCCCTTAAACAACTTTAGGCAACAATTAGAGTTGCTCCATTTGAGAGAGTCCAAGAAAGACAATGTAGGAAGAAAATACCCTTCACTGTCAGATTAATTGCTGCTTTATTATTGCAACTTGTGAGTGGACGTGAAGGTTGAGTAGCTTACTATGAACATTTTAATTAAAGTGGATTTACTTTGATTTAAATTAAGTATAATACCTTGTTCAGTTGCTTATCATTTTAAACAGACCTTTGGAGAAATTATGCATGTATTAATTATTATTTTAATCCTTTATCACTAGTGTTAGAAAGTGAAAGTTTAAGAGCCTCACAAAGGTGCAAATATATTTTGCTATATATTTTCTTTATATATTTACATTTGTGTTTTACAAGCCATTTCAGATACTTCAGCTGCTTTTTCCTGCACTTTGTCCTGTTAGACCTGTGTCTTGCTTTTTCTTTGTTCTGTTCTCCATGAGAAAGAGTCCTCATAATATCAAAGACACTATACTGGTCGATCCACTCAGAGTTGGCTCGGCCATCTTTAGCGCTGGGCTAATGGAGGGAGAAGGCTTTTGTGTGGGAGTGAGCCGCAGCACGATGCCTAATGCTCGCAACACTCACCAGTCCTTCTAACCACCCTTCTGTTCTGCAGAGATAAGACCTGAGCAGACTGAATACACCTGCAGTCTTTTCGAACGGACGCAGCTGATGCTATCGTCCAGAGAATATTTACATCTGGCTGTGTAATGTGAGTGAGGGCTCAGCGAGTGAGCTCTCCTCCTGATGGCGAACCACAATGTATTTTTGCTCAAACCCTCTCATGTCTGCACTCACCTCTATGCTGCGGGTTTAATGATAGCGTTTTTTGCCAGACCCCGTCATAGGATCGCACTAAAGACTTCACGCTGCTGATGCCATAGGTAGCACTTGGCCTTTTTAGTCCCATCAGGGTGCCGTGGTTAAGCGATCATCCACCCACCAGTCACTGGAAAGTGGACTTGCGCCTCTACGGTGGCCCACTATACGTCACTGTGCTGGCGGCACTCATTAGCGGGTAACTGCACTAGCTGTTTGAGCAGGGATTGCCGTCTTTGTGAGTGAAACTAGAGCAAATATGGCTCAATAGAGTTCGCTCTTTCAGTGCCATCTCCTAGTTGGACCACAGTTCCTTTAAGCTACTAGGATTCCCGAGTGTCTACAACTCTGCTATTCCTTTTCAAGCCACTGTCAGACAGGCAGCAGCGAAAGCTGTATCCCTCTAACCCAATTACAGATCTGAGCGCAGCTGGGTGGCTCAGCGTGTGGTGATCACGTGTTCTGTGCTACACGGCCCTCAATATACAGAACCCCACTGCTGCTGAATAATCAGAACCCCTCTCCTCAATCTCTCTGCTGATCACATGAACTTGGTGTGAGGTCAAGCGTGATTCAAGATGGCTGCTATTGCATTTCACTGGTGTACAGGACACATGTCAACAGGAACACGTTCATCGTGTTAAAAGTGGGTTATGCACATGATTTTCGTAGGCCACTGATTGCTCACTGCATCTGGCCCTAACAGGAAAAGCAAAACAAATTTCAAGCAGAAAAACTGAGGAAAGAAAATGCAAATGGTTTTCGATTTTTTGTGACTTTATTGCTATTAAACAATTGAGATGAAGAGGCAGCCTGTGGTGTAATGACTGTGAATGGGGTCAGCAGCTTTCCGCTTTATGAGGTGGATGTGGTTCCACGTATGCGTGGCGGCAGGTTGGGGCTTTACAGATGTGCCGATTAAAATTCATGAAAACAAACTTTGAGAGCTGTGCACACAACACGTCGCCAAGACATCTCCCACTGCTCTAATATCACAAAGAATTTTAGAGTAGGTTGATATAGTACACATGTATTTTAGTGTTGAGTATTTTTATCAAGAGTATTTTGTTTTTATTTAGTCGCTTATTTTGCCAATGTGCTGTTTCAGTTTGTTTATTATAGCTGAGATGGTTCCTAGTTTGATATAGTTAGGAGGACACTGGAGCTAAAGGTAAAATTAATTTGTTGTGTGATGAACTCTAGGTTACTGATGTTAGAATAAAAGTCTCTGCATTGTGAGACTGAATGAAAAAACTCTTTGACTCAATCTTTCTGGTCCACTGGTTAAACCCACATATGAAAGTGGCTTGTGAACGTGGCAGCATCAGTGCATGTTTAAGTTTGTGAAGTTTAAATCAGTCACTCCAGTCACGTGAAGATTACCTCATTTGCAGCATAAATAATTGCCTGCAAGGGTATGAAAATCACAGTCTTAGCTCACTTTGATTAACCGTATTTGTCTTATACACGGTGTAATTACTCATATCTTTAATCTTTCTGTGATCTCATAATTACAATATTTTGTGCCAGTTTCACCAACTAATTTGGGAGGGTGATTCATTTTGGCTAACTGCTGAATGCAGTTTAGTTTCAGGAAGTTTTGATGATAGTCATCGCCTTTGATAAGCTTTTCCTTAAATGTGAATTTCTTCCCCAATAGCAACACCAAGCAGGATTGCAAAATGTGGATTGTTCCCAAACAGGTTTGCCAAATACTCCTGCTGACCTCTCTTGTCTGTCTTTTATGGTTTGGACAGACAGTTGGTCTGGCCTTAAACTTGCACCATTGCTTGAGCCAGATGGTGATGTGTCTAACTGACAGGGCACTTTAAAAGTCATATATTAGGTTTATATATAATATGCAAACTACATTGTTAAAGAAGAAACAGGAGTGTCAGGCTATTTTGTTGTCTTTTCAAGTTGTGTGTACACTGGGATTGTAAGGAGAGAGAGTCCTTTAGCTAATTTTCTTCAATCTTAATGTGTTTGCAGAACATACAGTATTGGAAAATTGTGTGCACAAAATTAACACTAAGAAACTGATGTAATGTAAGTGCAACATGGATTGTGTAATTTAAATGCCATGATTTGTGTCTTTTTTTTTTGGCTTTTTGCTCAACTTGACAGGCTCTGAGCCCCTGAGCATGCTTATAGCCATTGTTAGATTTGTGTATAGTCTTATTGCAGACAGGGTCCAAAATTAACCTAATGCCACACCTGCCAACGTCAATTCAATTTGGATAAAAATTACCGGCCATACTGTTAATATTTCTTATGGCCCATCAAACTGTATTTTGCAATTTTTATTTAAAAACTGCATTTTCGTCAACTTGACAACTTAATTAGCTATTTTCTTCCATGCATATTAGTGACAATCAAGTCAGGCCATTGAGTCACCAGCTGCATCACATAGGACATTAGCCAGTCTCTGTCTGTCAGTGAGATGGCACCTGTCACAAACACATTTTTGTACATTTTTGTTTTAGTGGCTTAATGTGAAAAATATTCTAAATATATGTCAGCACATGGAGTTCTGGGTAAAATAATAATAATAACAATCATTCTAGATAAGTTTACTTAGATAACAGTAAGGTTCAGACTGACTATGATTTAAAGCAAGTACTGTATTATGTTACAGTTCCTAATAAATCATCTGGCCATCTTTTGTCCAAAGGCAACTTTTACTCTCATATGGCTTTGGCAGCTGTTAATTTTTATTCTTAATTGAGGATCTTTCTATACCACATTCTAAAGTATGATTGCTTTTAGTGCTTCAGCATTTTTGATATCAGAAACTTCGTAAACCTAGTGTGCACAGTCTCTGTATCTTCAGTGTAGACACCCTGTCTGTTCCCATGGTGTTGTTGAAACTTTGAGAAGAGAATGTTAATGGCTAACTACTGCTGACTGATGGGTATTGGGGGAATGGTGGTGCTGAGATATGAAATTAAGAGGATGCTGACATAGCCCTGCATTGACGGGGCTTTACACTGATCCACACTCAGATCCAAGATGTGCCAGCACGTCTACCCCTGCCCTTCCCTGCAATTTGTCATCCGCACCGACAGGCCTTAAGTTTTTAAAATGCCGCATGATATGTATTATCTGACAGCCCATCATTTCAGCCCCACTCAGCCGCATAACATTAAATGTTGAAACTTTGCCCAGAAAATCAGGATATACTCAAAAAATTATATACATATATATTGTGCCAGTTTTCTTTTCTCCTTTTTACCAAAATCTGTCCCACTCTTTTTATGCTATTTTTGTAGACAATTTTTGGTCATTAATTTTTTATATTTTAGGCTTTCGTTTTTATATTAAATTTGTTATCTAATCAGTTTGCCTTGTAGTAACTTGTAGAAATTCTTGTAGTAACTTACTACGTTACTACAAGAGAAATAGAGCAGCGATATCTACATTGTCGTAGGTCAACACCACTTTTCCATCATCTTTCATGATTGCCAGTCTGCTGATACTTCTGGCCATTTTACCCTTATAAAATCTCCAAAATGGAGCTCACACTCAAAGTAAAGTATTCAGCATTGTAATCAAAGGCAAAGGCAGTTTTATGCTGATGTGACATTTTCCAAAATGACAAAACCTTATAAAACAAATGAAAGAAAATTTGACAGTCTGGTAATAAGATTATTTTACCTAAATCTACCTCTCTAACCAGTCTTTGCCAATAGAAGTGTAAATCACTGGCCTGAGTCTCACAGAATGTGCACTGTACAGTATTAACCCTTATTCTGAAGCATTCAGGGGTGACCAGGGGGTTCTTGTCTCAGCTTATACATGGCTAAAGCTCCCATTTGGGCAAGGTCGTCGGTCACAGTGATTTAGCCCTAATTTAGTGTTAAAAGGAGCTTGTGAAATATCCCCTCTAATTCCTCTGACACGATATAAAAATCCCATTCAAAAGCTTGCCCGAATGATATGGCATAAAAAAAGCATTTTTTTCTCCCTCTCTAAGTCAATCGATGGAGAGGCAGGAGCTGACATTTGCTGAAACTAGGCTGAGACACTCGTAGTATTGGACATTTTTTTTCCCCATTACATTTAAAGAGACACTCCACTTCTTTAAAGAGACACTTAACATCCGATTCATTAGATCCATTATGATCCTCTTGTTTGTGAAAGCTGTATTTTCTTTATTTCACGGTCCGTAGCTCATACGATAAGTTAAAAAAAGTGCCAAAGAAAAGGCCTCTTGGTAATTTCTTTGGAAGGATTTTCAAAAATAAAGAACAAAAAGGCGTAGTGGGTATACTCCAAAGACAAGGATATGGGAGACAAACAAGCTTCTAAAAGCAACCTTGTTGCTGGCCCCTTTTTTCCAAAGGCCTGTGTTTTTTATGTTGGTTTACTTTAGTTTTTTTTAGTATTTCTAACATTCCTGAATGACATTGGGAGTCAATCTTAAAGTCCCTTCACACTGATTCTCTTTTCTGATGTAGTGAATTGCAGACATCTGACAAATGTTGTTTTCAAACATGATGGCTTTCACGAGAGGCTGAATACATTGAATGGACACAATTTTAGAAGCAATGAATGACCCTCTTATTCAATAAGTGCATATTCAATAACAAAGAAAAATCATGTTTGCACAGTCCTTTTTGAGTTCTTTCTACTTTTTTTGGCCCGTGTCACCATCCAGTTGTGATTGTATTTTCTTTTACAGTTTTTTCCTCACCAGTGTACTTTGACTCTCAACAAAATCAGTTTTCCACACAAGATGAATTGGTATCTTTTCCCCACTATCCATTTTACCATTGCGGTCGGGTTAGGCCTTTGCACGTGACCTTTTGAGAGCACCAACTCTGCAATATATGAAACATCATGTTAACCTGGCATTAGGGAAAACAGTCAAAATTTGAAGAAAGAATGCCACAGAGAGAGTTGTAGACCAAGGCCAGTGTGATAGGCAAAATAAAGGGCACACATCCAGGAGCAGATGCACAATAGGAAATCAATGCTTTAGTGAAAGCATCTCCTGAGCTGGTAAAAAGAGGTTAAATGGGCTTGCGCTACAGAGAAGCCAATTCCCCTGTTGTGACCTTTGGGTTATGCCATTACTTACATACACAAAGGGATGGGAAATAATGGAGGCTTCCTCATTCTCTTCTTTTCTAGCTGTGCCAGTTATTAATCAAACTCCACCAAAACCCTTAAACTTCTCCAAGCTTCAGAGGATTAATGACTGCAAAGTTCTAGATTAATGCTCTACTTAAAGAATTTGTACATTTCTGCCAGACATCTTAAATAAGTAACCGATACTTGGAGTGACTGCCTGTATTGTAGTTTGGGGACGATTCCACTTGACTTTGGCTCAGTAAGAGTTTAATTATTTAAACAAGACTGAACTCGCTGTTGACGCATTCATGTAATTGAAAAACACCTCACACCGCTGTAGCTTCATATACTGATCTAACCTCCAAACATTAGATTATAAACCCATAGAAATAGCTGCTCTAATGCAGATTATGGT
Organism: Ambastaia sidthimunki; assembly: GCA_036877625.1. Taxonomy (NCBI): domain Eukaryota; kingdom Metazoa; phylum Chordata; class Actinopteri; order Cypriniformes; family Botiidae; genus Ambastaia; species Ambastaia sidthimunki. Next base: position 11,346 of record JAZGTK010018155.1, read on the forward strand.
CATGTGGACATGATATGATTAAAGATTAGCATCAAGTGTTTGGGTTGGGCAGACAGACAGCTGAAGTGGTAATTCTTTTTATAGCATAAGCAACACACAAAAAGGTTTAAAGAAAGGAATTAATGAATTACGTGATGAGCGTCTGGGAGATGAGATAAATAAATAGCACGGGATCTGTAAACAGTTTGCTGTACTCACAGCAACTTGGGATAGTTTCCCCCTCGGCTTCCCGACTGCCGTCAGATGAGCTTTTTGTTTGTGTTGTCAGGTACACCTCCAAGGGAATGCTTTACTCTGTCAATTAGTGCAAGAAATTTTTTAATTTTGTCTTCCCACCTCAAATGTTGTCCACAAGGGAAATGTGTGGCTTTAAAGGGTGTATCTAATACATTAATGCRAAAACTTAATTAAGAGAACAGTAGAAACCCATTATAGGTACACTGGAATTAGCCAGTCAATCTCCACATCTAAATTGAATTTTTTAGCGGGCAATAGTTCCCAATGAGTCTCGTCGGGAGATCCAACCATGACCTCCTGGGTTCAATTTAGGATGTGGTGAACACACATAAAGATGTACACTTATATTAGCACGATAGAGAAGTCAATTAAGAAACTGCT
>JAZGTK010018156.1:0-11963 GCA_036877625.1 Ambastaia sidthimunki
CTCTGTCTCTCAGGATCTGGTGAATGGATACAGGTGTCTGTGTGCCGCTGGCTTTACAGGTGAACACTGTGAGAGCGACATTAATGATTGTGCCAGTCGACCCTGTCTCAACGGAGGCCACTGCCAGGACACTGTCAATGGATTCCAGTGTCTGTGTCCGACCGGATTCTCAGGTGTCCACTGTCAGGTGTGTAATGTCAACATCAACGCATGTTCTGGGCACTAATGATTTTCCAGCAGAGAAAAGAACATATGTTGTGATTTTGTCTTTTAGCTGGATGTGGATTACTGTGAGAGCAGCCCGTGTCAGAATGGAGCACAATGTTTCAGTTTGACTTCTGACTATTACTGTAAATGTCAGGAAGATTACGAGGGAAAAAACTGTTCCCAGCTCAAGGACCACTGCCTCACCACACCCTGCCAAGGTACGTGTGTGTTTCGTTGTGTTTTTGGTATGAAGTGTGTCATTTCTGCACCACTTTAGTGACACCAAACGAATTAGCAAAAATATCGACTCCCTCCATCTGGAATTCGTCAACAGTACAGCTAAGCCCCGCCTCAAACTCAAAGCTTGATAAATCGGTGTGGTGACCAGGTTTATCTTCTCATCTTTTCTCAGTGATTGACAGCTGCACGGTTGCCGTGGCGTCCAACAGCACTCCGGGCGGCATGCGACTCATCTCCTCTAACGTTTGTGGTCCTCACGGCCGCTGCAGAAGTCACGCCGGGGGGCATTTCAGCTGCGAGTGTCAGGAGGGATTTACCGGGACGTACTGCCACGAGAGTAAGAATACGTCCTGTTGTTATAGCAACGGGCCCAAGCTTGACTTGAGTGATGTTTTGGCATTTTTGGCTGTTTTTGGACTTTATCTCACAGACTTTGTGACATTGTGTTTCTCCCTCAGACATCAACGACTGTGAAAGCAGTCCCTGTCGAAACGGCGGTACATGTATCGATAAAATCGGCGTGTATCAGTGTATCTGTGCTGATGGGTGGGAGGGACCCAACTGTGAAATGAGTGAGTAAACCTGAACGTTCAGATCTGATGGGACGGATTTGTTTATTCAGATATTTAATGTATTACATCTCAGTGAGGATGCTGATATCATAGTGCAACGTCAACCTCATTTAAAAATATTACTTTGTAAAAGTTGTAATAGCAGTTCTGTGAATTATGTTAAGCACATAATTGTTTTTTAAACAGACACAGACGACTGCAGCGTGAGGCCGTGCCGAGATCGAGGGGTGTGTCGCGATCTGGTTAACGATTTTTACTGCGAGTGTGAAAACGGCTGGAAGGGAAAGACCTGTCACTCACGTAAGCTCCGCCCCCTCATCTAAACACCAATGAATTTATTTAAATATAACTAAAGATATAACGAAAAATCTCATGAATCTCAAGACAGGGAGAGGTTTTAAAACCAATCTAAAATTGCTAGTACATATTGAATATTCAATATATGGCCTGACAACAGATCGATTCTCTTGTTGCTAGGTGACAGCCAGTGTGACGAGGCTACCTGTAACAACGGTGGTACATGCTCTGACGAGGGCGATTCGTTTAAATGCATGTGCGTTGCTGGGTGGGAAGGAACTACCTGTAATATAGGTGAGCAGCTAATAACCTGAAATACAATATTGTTCGAGTTGAACTCTGAATCAGTTATAACATGTTTTTTGCTGTTTACTGTAGCTAAAAACAGCACCTGCCTGCCAAACCCTTGTGAGAACGGAGCTACGTGTGTCGTTAGGGGCGACAGCTTCACCTGTGTCTGCAAAGAAGGATGGGAGGGGCCAACCTGTAGCCAGAGTACGACAAAACTTCCTGTTCCGCTTCCTTACTACTTCCTGTCTTGACTTCTGTCTACTTCCTGTTTCCAACTCTCACCTTCATGCTCCTTAAGGTTCTTTTCCTGACAATATTCATATATAGTGTTACAGTGTTTCACCCTTTCAGTGGAAATCAACCTATAAATGGCTTCCACAGGCCAGTAGTTTTGTTTGCATATTAAGCGAGGAAAGTATTTTAAAATCAGTCACCTTTAGCTCTTTAGCAGGACTCCCACAGAACTCATTCACAATTTTTGAATGCTAGTTTATTATAGATAGTAATGCATGTAAATATGTGTTTATTTCATTCTGTGAAAAGTGAAATCTTTCATAGATGATGTCTTTAGCTGCAGTGTATGTTCTACTGTTTTGTAATCAAATGGCACTTAATAATATTTCCAATTTTTTGGTTTTACAGATTCCAACGATTGCAACCCCCAACCATGGTAAGCTGACCCACATTAAACCTGAAACACATCATTATTAGATATAATTGTCCTCTTATCTCACTCTATAAATCGTGTTTGTGCAGCTACAACAGCGGCTCATGTGTTGATGGTGAGAACTGGTACAGGTGCGAGTGTGCCGGTGGATTCGCAGGGCCCGACTGTCGCATCAGTGAGTCATTAATGCTTGTAAATATTTGCTCTGTAAATATTTTTGTTCTGTAGCCTTAAAAGGCTGCTGGGAAAAGTTATCCACTAGGTAACTTCATCAGTATGAACATCCGGTCGTTCAGAGTGCACTTCTGAGTGTGCAGGGTCTGAATTTGGTTCCGTCTCAGAACATAGTGTCACTGTAGGAAGTTTCCTGTATCACTTATAATATTAATATATTATGTGTATATTGTGTCAATACGTACGTGTCTCACCCCACAGACATCAACGAGTGCCAGTCGTCACCCTGTGCGTTTGGATCCACATGTGTGGATGAAATTAACGGCTACCGCTGCCTGTGTCCACCGGGCAGAACCGGACCAAGATGTCAGGAAGGTATATGACCACAGTTCCCAGTACTGCTCAATTCATATCAATATTGCTAGCAATGCTTGGTCAGGTATTGTTACTCCTAACCTAGTACACTTTAAACTAGGTCTATATACAACCTAAATCTAATAATAGCCTGTTCTGGGATTGTACAAGTCTGAACATGGCAAGTCTTGTGTTTTTCTCAGTGTCGGGTCGATCGTGTGTGGCTGGAGGCCGGTTTGCTGTGGACGGCACTAAGTGGACAGAAGACTGTAACACCTGTTACTGTCATAATGGGATTGTCACCTGCACTAAGGTAAACCAGCATCAACTCTGTGTATTTGTGAACAGAAGTGTAACTGGTGACCATGATTGAAGTTACACCTCACTCCTCTCTCTCCGTCAGCTGTGGTGTGGCCCGAAATCCTGCCGTGTCCTCGGCCCCGGGCGGAGCGACTGCCCGTCGGGTCAGCTCTGTGTGCCCATACGCGAGGATCAGTGTTTTGTCAAGCCCTGCTCCTCACAGGGCGAGTGCTGGTCTGCTCACCGCCCGGCCGTACGGGTGCACCCGGAGAGCGACTGCGCTAATGTCACCTTTACCTTCAATAAGGACACTATGCCCCAGGTGAGACAGCAGAGATCAATGTGTTTAATAACATGTAGGCAAACATCACTGTTTCTTGCTGTGTATTATTATATTGATGACAATTTTCTAAATCAGATGTTTTAAGAAGAACGTTGTGCAAGAAGGAAAAAATCAGGAACAAATTTTTAGCAATATCACTCAGCCATAGTTAGTGTTCTGTGTGAGCAGTTCTGTGTGTAATAACACCAGCCCATCAGATCATTTTAAGCTATCTGCTGAAGATCTGATGGTTGTGAGTGATCGGGGTTTGTTTTGCTGTCTCAGGGAGTGACAGTAGAGCAGGTCTGTCAAGAGCTGCGGCGTCTGTATGTGGCCAGGAATGTTTCTACAGAGTTTTCCGTCTCTCTGAAGTGTGAGCTGTCTTCTGCGGCCCAGAACCAGATTCATGTGGCCGTCGTAAGTGACCTCGGACACACACACACACTAATACACACATACTAACACCTAAATACACTCACACAAACAAGACATAAATGTTTGGTGTGTTCACTGGGTGTTATTTAGAAAGTATTTTGTAAGCTATTTACAACTTTTTAAAGAATCAGATTTTGTTTTGCAGCATGTGACTGAGGGTGACACACACGGCCGGGTATCTGTTAAAGAAATCACTGACGGCATCATCGACCTGGTGAGCAAACACAGTGCCAACAGCAGCATCATCGGGTCCGTCGCTGAGGTCCGTGTTCAGCGCAGGCAGCCACTGAACCCAAAGGGTGAGAAATGACAGGAAGTTCTTACACCTCACAGGAAGTAACATGCTACACTGCAGGAAGTTAGTTGAGGAATGTAGGAAGTTGTTGAAAATATACCATACATGTATCAGGCCATGTATTAGGCTACACATTTTGAGTGCTAATTAAAAGAAAATTCAGATCTCTTTAAGTGGAGCAGAATCCAGTTCTGTTTGTATTCACACTGTGTTCTGAAAGTGGTTTGCAACACAGATCAGAAGAATATTCCATTAAATATAATAAAGTCTTCTTATTAAATTAATTATTGACAAAATAATTTATTGAATTAGTAAATATGACAAAAGATGCCATGAGACAAAAGATTTGTGACTGCAGCCACATTCAATGCAATCTATGTTCTCCTGTAGACTACGTGGTGCCACTTCTGGTCTCCATAGTGACAGCAGTCTGGGTGTTGGCCCTGGCATCGGTGTTGCTGTGGTGCGTGCGACATCGACGTAAACAAAGTTCCAGCCCCACGGCAATCAACCATGCTGCCACCTTCTCCACGGGAACCAGCGAAGACAACACTGTGAACAACGTCCGTGAGCTCAACCAGATCAAAAACCAGATCGAGAAGAACTCCTCCAACAGCAGCCTGCCCGGAAAACAGCACCACTGCGACAACAAGAACACCGTCAACACCACAATCAGGACGCAGAACTCTCAGTCTGACAGACTAGCGGAGGGTGACCCTAATTCTGACAAGTGGCTACAGAAGGCTCGGTTTCCATGGCAGCTGGCCTACGTGCTGGTGGACCGGGATGACAGGATGAGCTCCAACGGCACGGACGTAAGAAATCCGCACTGGACTAACAAGAGAGACAACAGAGACCTGGAATCACAGCACAGAGTTCCAGATTCACAACACAGAGACCTGGAGACACAACACAGCAAAATGGAGTATATCGTATAGCTGACTGGAAGATGCGGTTGGCACGGTAATAATCACCGCATCCATTAGACTGTCGCGCAGCGTCATGCGAGTCCAGAGGATCTGTTTGAAATCAAACCGTTTAGCGTCAATTGTCACGACAGTTCCTGACAGAACTAGATGTTAGACGTTAGCTCTTCATGTAACGGCAGATATTTCACAGAACCACAGGTTGGTTCGTGTGAATTTTTGCACATCAGTGTCAGTGACTTCCTGGTGTAGTGACACGTGCAGTACTGCCAGCCAATGAAAACCCTTGAACATAATTTGCCAAAATGTACTAATTGGGTCTCATAAATACACAAGACATGACACAGTTTGCTGTAATTTAACAAACTGTTTTCCTGAACGGCATGTGAAAACACGTGCTACTGATTTAGGCAGGTTTTATTCTCTAGATCGTAATGCACAATAAATAACAACATTTCTTTTGGAATCTGTTCCAGAAAGTTGATGATTTCAGGTGCAATTGTGCACTTGAAGATTGTAATTAACCCCACAGTTTTTATTCCATTTCTGAGCTCTTGCCAACAATTAATTTTTATTTATTATGATTTTTTTACACTTTTAAACGTGTATTCAGGCAGGCGGGTCATGCTTAGAAGTGACTGTCTATATGAAGAAATTACCTGTCAATGTAGATTTGATGTCAGTGTTGTATAGATCATTTTGTACATATTTTCTAATTAATCAATGTGTATATTTGAATTATTAACTTAATAATCGAGAGCCTATCTTTTGTTTTTATTTATATTCATTGTTTAGTTTCAAAGATGTGACCGCTTGTATTTTTTGATGAAAAATATCATCTGATATTTCTAAAATGCCAAAACAATACTTTATTTTTGAAGACTAATGTGTGTTTTATATGTGTTTGTATACGGTGTGTAATGTGCAATGTCTTTTAAAACACGCGCTTGGCTTGTATTTAATGTCTTGAGACAACAAGATGGACATTTTTCATCTAATTTTGATACACACTTCGTACAAATACACTTTTTCAATGTTATATTTTTGTCGTAAGATTGTGCCAAAATCATTCTGGAAAAATGTTATTTTGAAATATTCTCATAATTGTTCAAACTGAACGTCAGTGTTAAAAGAAACTGGCAGGCGAAAATATCAAACAACCGTTATTTGTTGATTTCTGGTAAACCACAATATTTAAATAACTGTAACTAAAGAGCCCAAAGGGAACAAACGGTATCAGAGGTGCAATGTTTGCCTGTACGGTGATATGAATTATGAAGAAACAAACCTGAATGTGACGAGAGGAACAGCAAAACTTTATTAGGCCATTTAATTCAATGTCCTGTAATAATTTACAGTTTCCTACTTTTGATTGAATATTTGCTGCCACTGCCTGTTTGTTCATTGAATGTTTTGTTTGATTTTTGTTCTTCCATGAAAAGATGTTCTTATTCTGAGTTTTTGTCCATTTATATTTACATTAATGCATTTGTTTACATTTACATCCCTTGAATCAAATAAAATTTCACTTGAAAGTTTTGAATTGAAGAATTTTTCTTTGAAACACTTCATGTCATGAATTCATGTAGCAACAACGTGAACAAACTGACGGGAAATGCAAAAATGACAGGAAATGCTTCTGTCAGAAGAGCAAATATGGCCATTTCACTTTAAACCCTGAGAAACACGTCAGGAGCAGGGAAATTGGTCACGGTAACCAGACTCAGACTCTGAAACGGCACGACAGCGCTTTCAACCGCCAGCACTGAGGTGATGTAACATGAGCTTCCCAAAATGAAATGTATTGTCACAGTGTGTAGAGAGAGAATTAGAAACTGATCTGTGTGGGTTTAGGATGTAATGAGAGCGTTTCCAAATAAACTAAGCAAAGCACAAAACCTTGAGGCAGCCAACAGTAGGTGTGGGAACTTGTGTGAACACTAACATGATGATGTCAACTTTACTTAGGCTGATAAATGTCAGAATTAAACAGAGATGATAAAATCTTCCCTCAGCTTTTAATCAGCAGTTTAGACATTAAACAATAGTTATTTAAAAATGTGTTATTTACAGTATAATAAAGACAGTTTAGGTCTTTTTGTGTAGTCTTTCCAAATACACTAATGCACAGATTTTCCCTCGAAATGTTTTGCATAGAATTATCTGCACAATCGTTCAAATAAACATTCTGTGCAGTTCAAACGAATTTTCACATTGAGAGGATTTGATATATGACAGCTTTAGTGGCAAACATGCAAATTCAGATAACAAGGGTTTGTCGACCATTTGCCACGAGCATTTCTGAGTAAACACCATGATCTCTGTGAAATATAAAAACAACCGGATGGCAGCGTTTTTGGATGAACGTAAATTCAAATCATAGAATCTACACACATTTTCTTTTATAGTAACCATCTGGCAATGTCAGCAACAACCACTTAGCAACACCCTAACAACTGCCTTGCAAGACCCTAGCAACCAGCCAGAACACCTTAACAATCACTTAGCAACACCCTAGCAACCCTAGTGTAGAAAACCTGCAGCGACTGATTGTTTCAGATGCTCAGTGAGCTGTTTGTGTTTTTATCTCACCCTACAGTGCAAATAAAACTGCTTATGTAAAGCACGTTACTGCTGTGGATGAGGAATCTGGATCAGGCAAAACCAGCCGTCTGATCTGTTCAGATCTCATGAAGTTCAAAGACAATGTGACCAAAAGTCAAAGATTCAGGCAGATGCACTAAAAGTACTTTTATGACACATACACTCATTTCTTTGGTTTTGTCTGTATAGATGTTCACAGATTGACACTGCGGTGCTGTTTTATTGCAATAAGAACTGAAAACCCTCTTATAAACACAACTGTGTGTTTCAGTCACTCTCCTGTCTACCTGTCTGTTCACAATCAGAATAAGGTGAAATATAGACCAGAATTTATGCCAATCGTCAAAATAAAGTCAATAAAACAAAGGCAGTGATCATAAATCATGTTTTACTGCCGCTCATTTCCCAGAACAGCAGAGATCATCTTTGATTCACTGATTTTCTTTTGTTCCTGCCAATCAATAATTACCCCCACCTTCAATGACATCATCAGGTCTCCCACCACATTAAACAAGCTATGAACAGAAGCAGCTGGAATAAGATGTGGCTCCACAAGTACAGACAAACCCGTACACACACACACACACATTTCAGTTTAGATGATTCAGCTGTTTCTGGAATAGTGTTAGGTGTGTGTGTTGTTTGCATGCAAGTGAAAAAATGATGCATGCTCTTAATTTCTCTGAAAGTATGAGAAACAACATGAAAAGCATAGAGAGGGTGGGTGAAGGAGGGCACAGGGTCACTTCTGGGTGTAAATGGCTACTGTGGTTGAAAATTGGGATATTGTGATATTTGGGATTATGTCTCACAATACATAAACACACGCAAACACACACACACAAGTCTCCAATAAATAAATGATATCTAAGCCTGAAATTGTCATCCATATGAGCTACTTCATGTTGATGGAGAAGTAACTGTACTAGATGTTTAGACGCACTGATGATGAGTTAATAATGTTCCACATGTGAATGTTGTGGAACACATGACTCATCCACCTGAGTCAGGTAAATATCAAAGAAGCCCCATGATCTCCACCCTTTCTTTCATCAGACGTGTTTTTATTGGAACAGTGGCTGGAAAGATCTGCTGAGGAAGGTGTGATGAAACTCTTATGTTGAAGATCAGATTTGGTTCAACATCTTCTCAATGACCCAAACAAAGTTACCATTGAAGTTCTTGCAGTCAATCAGCTACAAAGCCTTCGTCCATGTTTGTGTAGCTTGAGCTTGTGCACAGTGCTGCTCCTGTAGATCAGTTAGCATTGTGTTAGCAGTGCAAAGGTCATGGGTTTGAATCCCAAGGGAACACAGATAAAATGTGTAACTTGAGCAGTTATTTACTGCTACTGCTGTCTGTCAAATAATGAGATCATTTAGATTTCAACACAACAAAATTAAATCAATATGAAATAAAACAGGTTATTACTCGCACAATTACTCATTCACATAACTGCCTCACTGTCTTTGTTATCTCTCCAAATCGCACACCTGGAAGCTGTGAGGCACGTCTTATTCACCACAGCCACATAAACCACAAACGTCAGTTTACTCTAAACACAATATCTCAAATGCTTTAAAGTTTGTGCACAGCTAGCAGAATAAAACTCATTCTGATGTTCATGGCAGATGTTTATACAGAACACTGTTGATGTTTCAGGGCCATTAAAAGAACCAAACGTCATGAAATATTTTTTATTGTATCCCTAAATACAATGTACACATCTACTTTCCTCCCAATCACATACCTAGACTAACTATTACTAGAACTGTGGCTAGGTGAGACCTTATTTGGCCCTTAAATGACAGAAAAGTTAAAAAAGTATTGACTGTTGATTAATGTCACATGGGGGTTTATCTGTATGTTGTGGAGATGATTGTATGTGACTGTAGATGAACTTGAAACATGTCAATAGCAGGTTTAAATGGATAACTGTGTTAGCTGATGGCTCATGATCGAATCACCAGGGATGGACTTTAATAGCAGGTGTGAACCGGCCCTCAGTGTTTGCAAATGCCCAGAGCGCAGCTGCTGATTGGGGGACTGCCCTGGAGGGGCAGCTTGGGTGTGTCACTGTAACACATGCTTGTTTCCCACACTCACTGCATGTGTGTGTGTGTGTGTGTGTGTGTGTGTGAGACTGATTACTGCCATTTAGCCCTGAGTCCTTTAACAGTTGGTTTAAGTGGCAGTGTGGCAGAGCCCACAACAACGCCCACCCCCAGCCCCAGCCCCCTGCATCGGGAAGCAATGCTGATTAGGACTGATTAAAGAGACACAGAAAATAAGAGATTGATCTTTTCTTCTCTACTTAACACATCACAACAAAAGCTTCCTGCCAAATTCAAGGAAATAAACGTCACCTCATCTCATTACGGAAATGACAAATGTTTCTGTGAAGTGACACTGTAGTGATTTATTAGCACACTCAGAGGAAAAAGTTATTTATTGCTGATACTTAATAAATCAGTGCACATCGTTGATATTCCTGCTGAAATTATGCAGAAGGCACATTTAAAACACAGCAGCTAACCGTTTTAGGTTGTAAGAATGTTTCTGTAACGTTTTATTAAGTATAAGAAAAAAAATTATGTTTTGAAAGTCTTGGGAAGGTTCAAACAGTCCCGTTTTTTAGATTAAGTAGAGACCTACTTAAGAGAGACTTATTGTAAACACTAGACCAACTATATTCTCAGACACACATGAAATCAAAGGTTGTATATTTCACACATTAGACACACATTATGATCCCTTATTAAGATTTCTTTAATTCAGAATAGGACACTCTCAAACTACGAGTAGCTCACGTTTCTGTATATAGTATGTATGTACTGTGTGCAGTATGCAGATGTTTAGTTTGTTGCAATATTACAACACTGAGTGTTAATGCGTTTGTGTTCATGTGCTTTAAATGAAATAACAGAGGTGAGCAGCGCCCTCTGCTGGCAGTGACATCACGTGATATGACATCAAGCCCCGCCTCTTTGATTGATTATCTGTTCAACCAATAAGCGCATGAAGAATAAAAAACGTAACTAATGAACACGTTCAGTCGCAAAGCGATTGGACCAAAAGATTTGCCTGTTTAAAAGCCTCTTTTAATTATAACATTTAACATTAGCACAGAGTTTTTACACATACATATTAAATACATCTTTTTAAATACATAAATAGCTTTAAAAGAACTTATAAATATCATTGAACAAGTCACGTGAGGCAACGGCAATGATTTAAAAATACTAACGCTTAAATTAAAATTGTTGATTTTGTATTATTATAATTTTAAACCAAACATTATTTGCAATTGCATTTAAATGTCTACGTTTATTGATGCGTTTGTAATTTATATTTTCAGTCAGGAGAATGATCGACTACCCACGTCTCTGTCATCAGGACCCAACAGCGTGACGCTGTGTATATAAACAGAAGGTGAGTGTTATAATCACTCAGTTGTGTTGAATGGGTCGCTGGTGCTGCATTTTTAGGGTCTATTTGGGAACGTGGCTTCTGCAAAAAGGTCACGAAGGGTTCAGTGCTCACAATCAAAGACAGTTCAGAGGAGAAAGTGTGAAAGCCAGACAAATGAGCTTGATGGTGTTTCTCACAGACATTATAAGCTTTATTCTCTGCCCTGTGAGGAAAGAAACATACACAGAAATAGATTTGGTTTTCTGAAATGATCAAGTGTATTTTTTTTCTAATCTGTGGTCTAAAAGACAAAGTCCATGAAACATGTGTTGAGACGTGTGTTGAGACGTGTTGAGACATAGTGGGGCCCATTGATCACACAACATGAAGCATGTTAAGAGTTCTCTGAACTTAAACGCCTTTTTATGTTTTCTGAGAACTTGGTGAGTTTATGGTTTTATGACACCCGTGTGTGCAGATTCAAACATGTACTTTATATAACTGACCACTCTCTGCTGTCGACAGATCTAAACAAAGATTTTTATTGAAGTATTTAAAAAAATAAAAACATACTCAGAAATGTTTCATCTTCTGTAGCATCACTAGCATGTACAGCATTAGCACAGCAGTTCATATATACTATATATCAGCATGTAGAAACAGTGATTTCTGTTTGACTGTTACAACATGAAGGGAATCAAAGCCTTTCTTGATTTCGGGTAATCTTTAAATTTCTCCAGGTAATACCTGTGAAGCAGACAAACAGGTATTTACTGCATATTAATTCATTTAAATAGGAATTAACTATTACAATAGAAATGGTCTTAGACACAATCTGGTGAGCTGTGTTGTTGCTATTCCAACAGTA
>JAZGTK010018158.1:0-11961 GCA_036877625.1 Ambastaia sidthimunki
GTTCTTTAGAAATATGTACATGTCAAAAACAATCAGCAGGCCCTTCATTTCACTCAGGCACATGGAGGGCAAGCACATCAGCAGTTGGGTGTCAGCGAAGCTGGCTTCAGTTAGCCTGGGAGCCAGCAGATGGTGTCCTTTCACCAGGGTCAGCGGGGAAGCTCTGCTGTCCCTTAAAACCCTTCTCCAACTCTCCCAATAGCGGGCAGAGGCAGCAGTGGCCAGACCAGGCCAGCTCAGCCCAGCTCCATGCACTAAGCTGTATTAAAAACCTAATTAAGTTGCGTGCCAGTAAATGGAGGGAGGTTATTGGATTTGCAGCTTTAGCTGCTGGACAGCCTTCTAATTTAATCAGACTCCCGTCGTGAGTCCAGCTTCAGAAATGACTACAGGAGTTTGTGTTTTTTCTTTTTGGGATGTTTATAAGAGTCAAACGCAAATCAAGTGCGTTCTGATCAGGGCACAGGTTTGAGACTCAGATCAGAGTGGCTGTAGTGCAGACATACTGTATATAGGTGAGATTTACAGCTGTTTGAAGCTGGTGTGATTGTATAAGTTAATGCAGCATGTGTGTGTCTCCAGAGGTTCAGAGGTGCCGCAGATGTGTGTGTGTGAGGTGAGGGAGTTACACGACCTGCTGTAAGTGCTTTAACACGACTGACATTGTGCTTTGAGCTTCACTGTTGAACTTTATTGCAGCCACAAAGCAGTTTCTGCCGCTCTAGACAGACTCGTTTAACTTATTGACTGTTATTGAGAATAAAGAGAAAACATTTTAGTGAGGAGAAGCTTTTTGTGAGATTTAACAATAAATATGTTGTTTTCAATTGACTTTCTTTCCTCTGGAATAGATAAATGACATTTTGTTGAAGGTATATCTTATAGAATAATTCAATTTGGCTAAATCATGAAGACATTTGGAGGCATTCCATTGCTTCCTGTTTAATCCAGGCAATGTGTTTAAATGATTTAAAAGTTTGATTTAAAAAGCTTATATCCCAGTGATTAAACATTATGAATAGTAGAAATAAATTATACACACACACACACACACATTCTTTCTTATTACAGATTTATTATTTATTATGTATTACATTATTGTTTATTATTTTTTTACAGAGTTAACACATTTTCAATTTGAATAATAGTCTGTGTTTTTTAATCTATCTACATATTAATGATTAATGTTTTTAGTAATATGGAATCTGTTTGGAACAATAAAACTTTTATGTGTCTCTGAAAAGAAAACCCTTTGTCAATAAAGCAGATGGCAAACTAACAGAGCCATAGCAGGTTTACAAATAATGGCCATGTTCTTCCAGCTCCCACCTCATTTTTTCTTATTTTTATTTCTTGTTTTGGTAAACAAGAATAGCAGATGAATCATAGTTCACGGATGAACTGAAGAGAAGCAGAAATGCTTGATAAAAGGTTTACATGGGTGCAATAATACAGGAAAACATTTGGAGCTGAGTTGTGTGTGGAGGAGGTTAGGGCCAGTGTCAAAGCACTGCCAGACTCTGGAGGTGGGCGGCAGCAGTGGCGCCAGCTTCCCGCACAGCAGGGCCTGAGCCTGGGACAGGATGCCCACCACAGCCCTGAGATCAGCCCTGTCCAGCTCACACCAGGCAGGCCAGGGGAGAATAAAAGAAAGTTGGTTGAGGGTAAGAGAGACAAAAGTCAGACAGAGGGAAGCAGTGAAACAGATTGAGACCTACAGACAGAAGCAGGCTGTCTAGCGCAGGCAAACTGAGAGGTGAACTATTGTGAATTGTTAGTGACAGACATCTCTTTGTTGGGAAAGTGGCATGTCCACTAGCTGTCTTGCCGGCCTCAGAAAGAGAAAAAGATGGCTGGGAACGGTTACTTTTGTTTTGTGCAGCTAATGCTGCAGAACTTACACCCTTCACCTTTAAAGAAAAGTTGTGTCGTTATCTCAGCCTCAGTTGTGCTCAGCCTCATGTAACTGCAAACAAAGTTATTCACTGAAAGCTCTTAAATCTCATTCACAGTTTCACATGTAAACAGAAGTACAGAATGAGAAATGTCTTTCAGCATTTTAAAGAGCTGATTCAAGTGTCTGGATCTAACTGATGCTGTACAGTGACGGTAAAGCATGCCAGATCACAGCAGTCTGTTGCATTCTCCACAACCTAACAACCAAAATCAGCCTGCAACACAGGAAATGCAAGCACAAGTTTAGCAGATGCATTTGTATTGTATGCTGATTTGCATAATTACAAATGAATCGACCACTTCTTTAAACTTTGTTTGCAATTTTTGTAAGGTGTCCTTCTCCTTGCAGTATAATTAAACAAGGGTTGAAGGGTTAGTTGCATGTAATTGTGCATAATGTACCATTATTTGTAATGTGTAACAAAGACACTGTAAAATAAAGTGTTACCAAAGCTTAATAGGAATTCATTTATAAATTATTCTTACTGACAGAAAAAGATTTAGGCAGATTTTAGGTAAAAACGCTAACCACTTCAATTTAAAGACAATGTGAAATTGAAAACATACCTGGTAAAATAATTTATACTGTGTGTGTGTGTGTGTGTGTGTGTGTGTCAGACTGCTGCAGCTGGACCAGCATGGTCAGGCCAGTTCTCAGCAGGTGATGGAGCTTCTCAGCAGACAGAACCAGCTCATGCAGGAGCGACAGCAGCTCGCAGAGGAGATGAAGAACCTGAGGCTCCAGGTAGCCATTGTTTCTGAAATTAGAGAGTCTGTGTACAGCTGTGTTCTCTGAGTATGACCTGCACATTCCCCAGACATAGTGAGCTTGTGGGATATACAGTACAGTGTTCATGTGAAATCTGCAGGTTTATACCCAGCCAGCATCATGTTTCATACTTCCGTCTTTACACCTGCCATTTTTAACCAGCAGGGGGGAAAGAGACAGGAAATAAGAACCATTATGTGTTTTCATTTTATATGCAAATTCACCACCACCATTGTCATTTAAAAAAGTATATAAATTCTTCAAAAATTAAATCTATATAATTTCAACTATAGTTTTACACATCTTGGTACTTGCTTTTAATTTGTACTTTCAAAGCAAATAACTACTGTAGTACAGTAATAGGAGTCTAATAAGAATTTCTACCAGGAATGACGAAAAAAAGATCAAGTCAAATGTTTAGACGCATTACAGTAATGAGAATTTAGGGGGGAAATGACTTAATTGTCGTGAAAATAATGTCACAATGCAAGAAATCTTAATGGTCTCCCATAGAGACAGAGATGGAGTGTGAGCACACAAGCACTACAGCAGCTGGTATCCATGGCTGCACATCACGCTAGACTAGTCACCCACAGATGCTCATCCAGATTGCTGCTAGAGGCCCGTCAGCAACAGACAGTCAATCGCCGAATGCTGACATTCGTTGGAGATTACTGCAAATAGAGTGACGCTCCGCAAAGCGCCGGCGCTTTCGGCTCTGTTAATACTACCATGCTGTTGTTTTGTTATTAGAGCGAGTTAGTAATTCAGACTCTCCCTCTGAGCATTTGTGTAAGAACACCCACATGCTGCTGAGCTGACCGCCACACTGAAAGCTTTCAAACCACTTACATCTCCAACAGCCCTTCCAAGATCCCATTCTTCAAGGCTGGCTAAAAATTACAGCTGAAGGTTATTTCAAATAAATGACAGAATTATCGGTTGATCTTTTCTATGATGTTCATATTTGCCTCACAAATTTTAAAAGAATAGAGTTTGGGGAGACAATGGTATTCTGACAAAGTTTGCAAAATGAGGGAAACAGCTTGAAACTAAATTTTAGGAATTATGAAATTGAGTTTTCACTGTTGAAATTGACTTCATTCATGTCAATTTGTCATGTCATTTTTTCTTTATAATTGTTGGAGGGAAAAATCTAACAAAATAAGAGTGACACTTTTGGCACTAGCTATGTTTCATGCTAAAGTAGGTTGTATCAGATAATAGTTAATAACAACATGGGTTTTGTCCTTTAACTCATGTGGAATTTGCCTTTTACAGCAGGTCAACATGCTGCTGTTTTCTTCTATTGTATCATCATTCATGGTTCTGTCACTTTCCTCAGATGCACGTTGAGAGGAGAATGGACACACTGGCTGTCTGAGGGCAGGCTGCTGTCTCTCCATGGCTTCATAATCAGTTCTGCAATTCCTCACTCATTCATACAACAGTTCACTTATTTTGAATAGGTAAACAGCACATGATGGCTTTGATATCACTGCAGTTCTGCTACAGAACAGGAATTCTTTTGTTTCTCCATTGTGACTCAGTTTTATTACTCATGAACAGTACAATTTGTGTAGATTTAAAAAATACATTTTGTTGTTGTTTCGTGTGAGAGGGATTGATTTGATGCTGCTATTAATATTTTTCTGTACAATGTATTAAATTATCAATAAATTGTTTCCTAATATTTGATTTTAATGTTGCATTGAACTGGTTGCAAATCTGTTAAAGAATTCTATGGCAACAGAACAGATGTGTACAGTGGTTATGAATTAACCACTGACTGTGACGTCACAGGAAGAAAATCAACCAAACACAACTAAACCAAAGGCAGATTGACATAGTGCTTTATTGAAGCAGTCTGTAAGAAGGAAAATAATGTGCATCCCTATCATATACATTTATGTGTAAAAATACTAGGATGTACAGTGTACAAAAAACAGTTTCTTGCAGATCAGCTTTTCGCATCCCCATAGACCCTATTATATTCAAGAAATAAATGTTTTTATTCATTAATATGATGGACAGTAATAGTTATTTTTTTTAAAACCCTTCGGTGTAAAATTCTTAACCACATGACTAGTTCTTAACATGGATCTAATACCAGAGCTAGCAAGGTCAAGAAATGTCACAAACTCTAAAGCTACATGGACATAAAATTAATGTTTTTTTTGTACTTTTTTTTTAAAGATTTGTCTTTTGTTGTTTTAAAATAAATACTTTACAATTCATGCTCATTCATAATACACTACCAGGAGCGCAGTATAGAGAAGTTCTGTTGTAGACAGAACAAACAGTAGCAGCAGTTTGCACTCAGAGGTGCAGTCAGGAGGGATGGAGTCCATGCTGCCCATGTCTCCATGGGTCCCTTCCTCACACTAGTTCAGTATTCGGAATAATGACCTCTAGGTTGGTTTACGCATGACCTTCATTATTTCCTCTGAAACTGACTGTGGTACAGTCAGTTCTTCTACAACACTAGAGCATTAGGGAATCTCGGGAAACGTTGGTCTGTCTGCGTCACCAGGCAAAGGTTGTGTCTCCTGGCAGCATTTCAGCTCTATGCACATCCACACCTTTATATTACTGAACACAATCTCTCTGAAAAGCAAAATAGCATGAGGTCCATGAAGGGTGAATCTGTGCTTTCAAGTATTTTATCTTATTTTATTTGACTTTTTTCCAAAGCTGGGCCATTTTTCTTTTGCTGAGCTATATAAAAAGGGCAATGGGCATGAAAGTGCTACTACAGGCATATATAAAGCCGAGTGTTAAAATATGGAATTACAAAAGTGTGTGACTGATTTGGCCAAAGCCAAAAGGCCCTTTTGCTGTTTAAATAAAGTACAGAAATAATGTATTAACAATAACAGCCTCTCACATGCAAGGTACCGTACCACCTCAATAAACATCACCTTTTCTGCCTCTCAATGTCTTGAGGAAAAGCTCAGGACTCATGAGTCCCTCACAAGTGCATATTAAAGTTAATGAAATAGATGAACAGCATCACAGTATGAATCCCAAAAGTGTCCATACAATCACAAATCAGTTGCTCTGAAGTGAAAAGCAGAGTTGAACCAAAACAAAGTAGCAAAAATATAAAAAGGTGCTTCAATAAACCTTAATAACTTTCAATTTTAAATGACAATTGTAAAGACAAGAAAAAAAACACAAAAAAAGTTGAAAATTATTCAAGTTATTCACTGATAAATAAACAAAACAATGAAAAATAACATTCAGCAGTTTACGCCTATTAAATTAAATCAGGTAGTTCCATTAACTTTTGTCCCCTCGTTCAATAAAAGGAATGGAAAAAAGCACGGAATAATCTGAAGGAAAATTTCTACAAGTTGGAAGACAGAGCGTGACATAAATAGCTAATCTGCTCACAGCACCACCGCTGTGCTGTGCTGTCAGGAAACATTATTGGGTTAGACATCACAGTTTGAATGCAGGAACATCCTCAAGCTCAACACTTATTCAGATTGAACAGATCTGCCAACAGAGCAACAGTACCAATCTCACTTTACAATGTTTGGCGATTCACAATGCTCACACAACACAGGCATTAGGTTTCTGGAGGAAAACTCATATCAGGGCGGATAATGGAGCACGCTGTTTGACGAAAGAAATATTGACATAAACATTTCGAATCATTCCTTAACCAACTGTAATTAGATCAACAACAATCCTGCAACCTTAACACATGCTAAAAACCCAAGTGTAGACGTCCCACCTCCCCAAAGTCAAATCCAACACACAACCTCTTTTCTAACTCCCACATCACATTTACAAATCTCTGATCATTAACACATTCTTCTTACATCATTTCCCATATCTAGGGCCAACGTAATCTGTTGACATTTTCTATTTATTTTTTTAAAAAAAATCATAATTTTGGGGGAATGTCTGCAATGCACATTTTGTAAAAGTAAAAATGTGTTTAACCGAGCTGAGAATACCACACTTCTGTTTAGAACTGAATGATTGACGTTACAATTCTGTAGAACTTTCTGAAAAGTTTTGTGGCCACGTGGTTCCTGTCCATACAGCAATATCTTCCTTATTCCCCACCTCAATGCGTGTGCTCATGTTAACCCCATAAAGGGGCTGGTAAACTCGGCCAAGATTTCTCGAAAAGTGACACGTATTAATTAAAAGTAAAGTAGTTTGTCATTTCTGCCCACATTACACAGACATGACTACAGACCCTTGGGAGAAAAAGAACAGCACACACAGACTGGACATGGATGTACTAGGACCCAAAGCAACAGCAACATGCACAAGCGCATCTGTGCACTCAGGAAACAAATGTCGATTTTATTGCCGAACACTATTGACAGATCAGGAAATATACTGCATATTAAAACTAGTATTATTCATTATCAGTATTTCCCTTTCAACCCATTTAAACAACTATGAATCCATTCATTACTGCCCAATACTCCCTAAAGTATTTCAAACCAATGGTGGTGGATCCTCAGTCTGCAACCAGAAACATTTGGTACTTGTAATTTAAATAGATATCCTATATTTCAGCATTTATCTAAGGGTTATTTATGCTATTATGTGTTTGTTTTACTGATCTGTGACACCACCACCCAGTTAGATTTAATTTGTGGCGTGTTTTATGAAGAAAAATTTAACATAAGATGTAGCGGAAATGTGTAGCATTCAACCGTGTTGAAAAACAACATTAGGTCACAATGTAAAATTCTGATTCGCTGATTCAGTTTCAATATCTGCACTTGAACAAAACTGGTTCTTTAAGCAGCAGCAAGAATATGTAGCGTTCTTTTCAACTGGTCATGCAGAAGAAAATAAGGCACAACAGTGAGTGTGGTTTGCTCACTGCCATGCTTACTTTACACACTTCAACATACACACACACAGTAGCATATTGCCAACAACAGCCACAGGAATTGGTTTAGTTTGCTTACGGGAGCATCGTTTTTGCAGCCCTTTCATTAATGGAAAGATGACCAACACATTTTAACAATACTTAGACTACTTACAATGTTCAGAACAATTAAAAACTCCTTTGGGAAATAAAGGAACAATACTACACTGGTGTGACCGAATCTGGTCAGAGAAAGACAAACAAATTTATCAAAATAAGAAATTTATCAAGAAAGAAAGGCCTTTGCAATGACCTATCTACATTCGTAAGCCTTTTCAGGTGCTTTTTTTCCATTCAAAAAGGAGACTTAGAAAGCACTCTTAAACACAAGAACAAACAAAAAAAAACAAATAAATATTATTTTTAATCACATTTTTTTCTTATTATAAAACAGTATAATAGTGCTTTCCCTGGCATTCTCTCCATTTATGCTGGCTTTTTTACACTTGTAATGAGCATCAAGCATCAAGTGAAACGGGCTTCTAACAACTGGTCCTGCAACAGTTTTGGCTTTTTAGAAATGATGTTGGTCTGAACACTGACGCGATCAGATCAGAAGGTGGTTTTATACATACGAAATGTGGTATGTCACTGGCCTGTATCGTCATGTTAAACATTTCCAACATAATGCCAGAAAAATACTTTTTTAGGGACTGATATGTCAGAAATAAAGCCTTTCATGAAGACATACATGAAAGAAAAAGCAGAGCAATAATTCTGCACTCATGGCTCTTCCCAACATACAGGAATGGTGTTTGTGGTTCTCACTGGTGGTTTGGTGCTGCATAGCTCAGGTTCACAGGGCTTCAGAGTGAGGAATACTGGACTGTGGAATGACTGAGGCAGGGTGGGTGTGTGGCGTGGAGGGTAAAGCTAGTCCTGTTGACTGAGTTGAACACAGATGTTCTCTGTAAAGCCTGAGTTAACTGTATATGGCAGTTTTGACTTTATATAATGGTGAAACCGTATTATCACAGCAGCTGAGACAGGAGAGATTTCTGTAGTCACTGGACTACATAATTATACAGAATGTACCCGAGAGATGTGATCATAAACCCATGTGAATCTCTAGCCATGCAGTTATATATTTTTTTTTATCGGAACCAAAATGTTGACAAACACCTTGATGCAAGTTTCTGATAAACAAGGAATGTGAAGCAATTCCGATAAACAAGGAATGTGAAGCGATTCCGATAAACAAGGAATGTGAAGCATCTCACTCCAAACAGAGAAACACAACAAAGAGAAAAAGTAAACAAACTCCTAACAAAAAGCAAAAGTTCTCCCATCACCACCCAACCTTTGGGATGGAGCTTCGAGGACGTCTGGATGGATCGGAATTCAGTCCAACCCAACGTGCAAATTCCCGTAACCCTAAAACAGAAGAGTTTCCCTTGGTCTAGCTAAACAAACGAAAGAACCAAGATGGATGATGAAGCATTGAAAGGGTTGGGGCTGTTAGAAGCTGAAGACCTCATTTGTTCCAGTGGTGTCTGTTGGCTGCAAGGTGTTCACTCTCTCCCACTGGCCGAGTAGGAGAACTGGGGGAAATGCGGCCTTCGCTCATTATCCATGCAGTCCATCCCATCTTCATCAACTGGAGAAAGACAAATGAATCAGTCAAAATCATTGAATCAAATGTATTTCTGATTTGTGATGGCTAAAATCATCTTGCTATTTGGCAGCTGCGGAGGGAAGCAAATGCTTTAAGAATTATTCTTATCCAACTATTTTTTCTTCCAAAGTACAAAAACATCAGTGGAACCATTTCTTACCATCCTGACTTTAATTTCCAGCCAGGCTTATGAAAAGAAACTGTTTTCTGCAGTAAGTGAAGAAAACTTTATCTGTGCTACTTTTACATTTCCGTCAGGTCATAAGAAGCACACAATATGCCAAAAAACTGGCACCCACACATTTACAGGAAACAAGCTGTTGAATACAGAGTCTGTGAAGACTTAACAGTTTGCAGGCGAAAGCAAGGTTGTTACTTTTATTAAATGGGTTATGAAGACAACATTTAATTGGGCCCACACATCCAAAATATCAATCGGACCTTCTATAAGCTTTGGCTTTGATGTTGAAAATATTATTGCCTTGTTTTACTCACCCTTCTAAATTAGTATTTAGAACACAGTTTATGGCAAAGAAGATTTGCACTGGAACCACTAAACCTGCTAAAAACCACATCAACCATTTTACATATACATATCTTAATTAAACATATGTGTTCATCAAGGTCTTTAGTGGGAGAATTAGTCTACCCCTATGATAATGATTTCCGGTCCATTAAATAAAGAGAAAGTGTTTTGTTTAGAGATTTAAATGAACCTCAGCAGAAAGATCTAGTTTACATTCAACACTTGGTAACATTTCAGAGAGTGGGCGACCTGTAACATTAACAACAAATCTGGATACTAACATCAGAATTTTAGAATGTTTGTCTGGGGTCTAAAACTTAAAAGGGTCATGCATTCAGAAATTAAAATTTGTATTCATCTTTTGACACTGAACTTAAAAACATGAAAAGTTTTAAAAACTTAAAAGTTTCCAAATGTTAAACAGCTTTTATTAAAACCAAGCTGAAAAAAATGACTCGTTTGCTACTGTATATCCTAATTCATTTGACACTACATGGATAAATACATTGGCACAAGACATTATATAGTTATTCAAACAGTTGGCAGTGTCATAAAAAGTTTGAAGAAAATTCTATGTTTTACATATGTTCTTTCTAGACTCTTAGTTAAAACGCTGTGTTTAATTGGTCCAATAAAACGTGTAAAATGGCACCTAAAGTTTGTTGTTTGTGACTAAGATGAAGTTTTCATGACATTAAAAACCAAATCACACAAAAGACCAGATAACTAACTGTACACAAACGTTTCTTACAACAGCACTAAGTGTGAACGAAAAGCAACACTCATAATTTTCAGGTGATCTTTGTGATTTGTGCCAAAATCAATGCTCATGACAAGGCAAACCTTTCACAACTGAGAAGATAAATAATTCAGTACATTATCACATAAAGCCAGTATGTGGTCTGCATGCACTTTTGTGTTGTTACATAAATGTCAATATATGCAGAGCCAGAAATCAAGCAACAGATATACTCACATTTTTCAGGGGGGGTTATTGTAATTGTCTGAGCTGTGAACTCTTCATCGAAGTACCTGGTATCTGTTTCTGACGACACCTGAGGCTTGAAGGGAGGTACCAACTGAGGAAGGAAGAGGGAGAGACAAAAAAACATGGAGCACCTGTTTGTGCAGATCTGACGCCGCATACGCTACGGTGAGCCAGAGGGCTCAATCTAACACCTTTGAACCGCACCTCCACTGCCAGCTATTGTGCAAACCGTGTATAAGTGACAGTGACCTGGTATTGTGTTAAGTGAAAGAGACACAACCTCTGCAGCACAACATTGTGTTCACGTGTATAACTAACAATGTTATGGGTTTGTGCACTTCCATAAAATGTTTTGAATAAAGTCCTATACATTGACATGAGAAGATAATAGTACATCATGACAGTGGCCTTAAAAAGCCGTTTTAATTTACATGCAGCAGGTTTTCTTATGGGGCAGACATGTTGAGATCAAATGACCAACCTGGTAGTACATGCTTTATCAGTAACCCCCTGTTATTAGTTGTTAATGCAGATTAAATTAGTCATGGCTGACTGCAAATAGCTATTTTTTTACAATGGCATTAATAACCAAAAACTATTGCTTTTGTGTGATGTTGTACAGAAAGTCTATAACCAGGATGCAGCAGCTAGTCCAGCTTTAAATAAGGGCTGAGTTTGGTGTGGCCAAGAAAAAAGGACAGTATAAAGTCTGTGTTACCTTTTTATCATAGACATCCTGCCAGTCGATCCCAGCAAAGAAACTATGCCTCATAATTTCTTTAGCATCATCCGGCCCTCCACCAAGTCTGACAGTACACAAGAAAAAAAATAACAGAAAGAGAAAAAGATTTTAGTTAGATTTCCTCATTACCATATAAACACATATACATCAACAGCAGGGGCACCTGCATTTACACCACAGTACATGTATGTTAATAACTCAATGTTAATTCATTCGGAATGTTTTGAAGGGAGTTCTGTACCTCTTGTTGGGATCTTTGATGAGCAGGCCTGACAGCAGGGACTTGGCATCAGCAGACAGCGTTCTGGGAAACTTGATGTCCTCCATTAGGATGAGCTCAAACAGCTTCTCATGATCCTGATTGTAGAAAGGCAGTCGGCCGCACATCATCTCATACATGACCACACCCAGACCCCACCAGTCCACTGCACGCCCATAATCATTATCCTCCAGCACCTG
>JAZGTK010018159.1:0-11961 GCA_036877625.1 Ambastaia sidthimunki
GGCTGGGCTTGATTGCTTTTATAAGCCATTCTACATTGATAGCAGTCTAATAACATGTTTAATGTTTTCTTCAAAAAGGTTAAAACTTTTTTTAGTTAAAACTAAAAAGCTAACACATATCTTCTTAAAATTTCCTGAAGGGTACTATCAGTATCTATCTATATTGTTTAGGGGGCATTTGGTAACAGCTATGAGGCCTGGTCACACAGATGTTATGGGTTAAGGTCTAGAAGAAGGCTATGCTACACGACCCCTTAAACTTTGGTCCAACTTTTCTTTGGAAGCCTTCTAATACATTTGCAAGCCAGCCAATGACTGCTCAGCCAAATATAAGAAACTCAAACAATAGATTTCGGAAGTCAATAGGTTTAATCTGTATTTCGGTACAGACAGGTCTTCTCTCACAGTCCATGTTTGCAGTGGCATTCAAAATCTGACGCTATGTGGAACGCAACAAATGACTTTTCCACCGTTTGCTAAAGTCTATATAAGACAATGTTTCCTTAGAACATTCAAATGTGCAACAGTGACAAAGTAAAAGAAAGGTGAGTGAATTAAAAAGTCAATCTTTTGGTAACTGCTTTAATTATGTTCTCTAGCATTTTGCATCTAATTTTCTGCCAGGACATTACCTGTTCATTTTACGAATATTTCTATCAATCCTAAAACACAATACAATTCAGTGCACTTTTCAAAATACAGTTAAAACAGCTGTAAAAAAACAATACAGAAAGTTTCTTTATATTAATACAGTACATTGTGCCCTACTAGCATAACCTCTAATGCATAATTAAAGTAAAAATACTTTGAGTCCAGGAACTTCATTTAGGTGATAATCCAATGTAACACACAATTCAGATTCTTGGCCAATTTAAGCTGAGAAAAGCTGTTTTAAGCTGTTTGTAGTGTGAAGGTCACCTGGTTTTTCCACCTGAGGCCATTATTGAATGTTTTGCACCAGTATGTCATATACCTCAATCTATTTCAGGAACCAATAGTGGATCTCAGAAGACATAGGGAGATCATTACCTCAGTGTAAAATCTTTACGTACATAAATGCAACTATCCAGAGAGGAAGCAACGGACTCCTCACCTTCAATAAAATAAAAGCACTGCGTCACAGCCTTTCTCCTACAGTGTATTTTAATCAATAAAACATTTGAAAACATCATGAACCCTTGAGGACAATTGATTAGATGAGACATATTTTAAGGTATGTTTATATTAATGATTAAAATATCTACTGCACTGTTTAGTGTATACATGTTGTTTCTCTTTAGTTGCCATTTAAGTGTTCTGGCTTTTCATGACAAGAATATAAAAACAAATGAAAATACACTTGTTTTCAAAAGAAAAAACTCTTGAAAATACACAAATCTTTATTCCAGTGTAACACAATGGCTTTACAGTGCCCAGAACAGTCCATTTACAGTGAGCTCAATGGTTTCATTTGGCTCAGTGTCAAAGGCTTGTAACAAAATACAGTTATTGCTCAACATTTAATGTGTTAATCAGTTCTTTACACATTCCACAAGAATGTGACAGGCATGTAAAGATTGTTTATCAAGAATTAATTTAAAAAATATACTATTTTATATTTTTTCTGAGATTCTGAATCAGAAAAAACTCTTCATGTCCTTTTGAAAACTGCAACAGTAAACACTAAGTACCTTATTACTTATTATGTTCTTTAAGTATGAATTTGGTCGACACATGCAGATAGTTGTCGTCGTGGTGTAGCAGTTTATATATCCAGTCATACAGATATCAGCTGAAGAAGTTTCAACAATTAACTAATAGCGTTTTACTGTTCATGGCTCCTGGGCATACGCAGAGATAACTGCAACACAGTTTATTTATTTAATAACTGCATCCCTGATTCTGGATAAACACAACCATAAATATAACAAACTTCTGGTAAAAATGTGTCTGTGATATTTAAACTGGTTCACATACAGTATATACATACGTGTAAGTGTATGCGTGTGCACACTGTGCCATCACATGAAGTGATCCTAATTTAAACCTAGTACAAATACAGTAATGTTGAAAGTGTACACATTGCAGGTACAGTACATAACCTCACATAATGTACCATGCGATTTCTGGGAAGTAAAAAGTATTTCTCAGAAAAGTGCCATTATCAAAAAACGTATTTCTCAGAAAGGATGTACTACACACTTTTTTAAAGCTTGGTTGGCAGCAAGCCAAAAAAAGAGGTTTTATATATACCTGTGTGTGTGTGTTTGTGTGTGTGTTGCTACAAAACATTTTTTACTCTATATTAAAACACTGACTGCAAGACTGGCTTTGACACAAATTGTCTACAAGAGAGGCCATAATAAAACATTTGACAAATTTACAGCAATTCCCTTCTTAGGAGACAACCTATGAACAATGATACAAAAACAACAGATGTATTGGACTTTTCATAATGAATGTGCTCTCTGGTTTAGTCCATACTTAAAACTCTGAGTGCCACACACAATAAAATAACTTTCACATCCTCAAAAATACCACAAGCAACGTGATATGTCTTTTAGCTGATATGGCTTTTAACCATTCCCCATAATAATTGGGGGTAGATTATTCCCTATAGGAAGACGATGCACTTAATGCCACTACAATGCTTTTAATGCTCTCAGAGCTTCATATGGCACTGCTTTTTACATCTGGCTTCTCTTTTTTACTAAAATCCACCAGACCTCTCGGAACCACATTAAACTGGCCCAGACTTCTGAGTTTTTTCACAAGATTGATGCTGAAAATGCTCTGATGTCCTCTGTGGTTTTGTTCAGCATCACCAAACTCCTGCTGTATGTCCCCTGAGGCTGTGGTGAGGTTGTGGGTGACAGAAGTGATGAGTTGGACGGAGGCTGAGAGTCCGTGCTCTGATACCAGCTGTAGCAGGCCGAGAGATGAGGGGTTGGTGGTCAGATGGAGGTGCGTCGGGGACCCAGAGGTCAACTGAAGGCCTGATGAAGTTCTCACATGCTCACAGCTCCCAAAAGCGGATGCACTGCAGGGCTGAACGCTAGGGAAAAAAGCAGAACTTGTTCAGATGCTCCAGGAAAAGACATAGAAGACCCCACCAAAAACAAACTGGGCTACATGCTAGTGTAAGCGACAGATCCAGCATGTTTGGTTAGAAAAGATATTATCATGTTTATGAATAAATGACACATGAAAGTGGCACAGGTTAAAATGGTAACCTGTGCCACTTTTCAACCATTTGAAGGATGAGTTTAATGTAACATGCACTGTATACAGTTAGTACATTCATTTCTTATTTTCTTAGTAAAACACAACCACAGCTGACAACCATTATAGTATATATTGCAAATTCATATCACTTTATAGCTCTCATACCTAAACCTACAGAAATGTACAAAAGTATCAGACTGAACTGAAAATCTGGGATTCAATAACCAATCAGAATCTAGAAAAATAATAGAAAAATGAAAACCTGTCAAATGGCTTTGCTGATACTTCAATATTCTAACATTTAAAATTGAATTTAGAATTTGTAATTAATTTAATATTATAAATAACTTATATTTATAATTTGTCTTTTAAATAAAAAATGGAAAAAGCATTATCACTAGTAGTCTCAGACTTTTGGACCCCATATCTGTACAGGAGAGAAGATGTTTTATGTTTATGAATAAACCCAATGTTAGAAAAAGAAAGTAAGTTAGTGGTTGAATTTCCTTGATATCATGCCTGACATTGCTTACGTTATGGAGGATGATATAACTGTACAAAGAGCCGGTTCCAACGTTTCCTGTTACAAAGGGAAGGTGGTATAATAAACAAGAAAATAAAGCTGAGATGAAGACCATGTAGTTGATATACTTTCATTTTTTTCTATTTTTTAAACCTTACTAAAAATGTCTGGATTATATTTTTATTTTAAAGTAGGCTCTATATTTTCTTGTTGTTAAATATATTTTTTTTTTATGTTAAAATACTTTCTTCTGTCTTAAAAAATTTGTTCACCCCAGAATGAAAATTTTTTCAATTTACTCATTTTTTTTCTTCAGCTGAACACAACCAAAATTGTTAAATAATATGTTTGCTCTGACGGATGCATGTGTATGTTGGAGCTTCAAAATGTTGAACCCTGATCAATGCCATTACAAATCTAAAAATATTATTTAATATACACTTTTTATATTTAATATTATAAAGAAAATCATATACTTTTGAGTTGGCCTTTGAGATGGCATGAGGGTGTGAAAATTTTGACACTTTTCATTCTGAGGTAAACTAATCCTTTAACTTAAAGAACAGACAACTATAGGAACTATAGGACTATAGAACTATAGGAAACTATAGGAAAATCATTCTTAGTCCGATTTCCTTAAAAAGTGTCAATCTGTTGTGTTTTTAAAACATATTCTGTTTGAGGTATCAGACCAGCCCAGCAGAAAACTGGCTCAAGCAATGGTGTGAATTTAGGACTGGACCAATTTTTCTCAACCGATGATGGATAAAAGATGAAGGCAATCCTTGAAAAAAATTAATATAATCTTTTAATTTTTCAGTGAGATAAAGCCCAGATATTTTTTATGACACTGACCCACATGCATAATGATGTGTATAAATGTTTGCCCAGTGCCCAATATATTTATTTCTATTTTCTGAACATTTAAACAACAAGAGAATCTAAATGGATGAATGACATGCCTGAAATAAGCATCAGGTGAACAGTGGTGTGATCAGGTCTTACCTGCTGGAGAAGGAGGACAGGGGAACAGAGGGATGGAGGATCTGACAGCTAGTGGTGGGATGTGTGGGACAGTTCTGAGGGACGTTAAGCTCTGATGAAGTGACTGCATTGATGTGAGAAAACACAAACACAGCCATGCATGATCATAATCTACATTATCTATAACACTACACCAAAAGCAGGGCACATTAAAACCATAATAATAGCTGTGGAGCTGTGGAGCATTTTTCATGGAGAAAATGGTCAATTTAATTGATAAAAACATTTAACTGGAATCTCCATTTCTTTCAGCAGTTCTAGTTCTGAAATGTTGCGACTTCTTCGAAATCCAGTTTTTGCAGGTAAAGAAGCACTTACCCACAGTGCCGTGCAGGACGTTGGGAAATTCGGACAGATCAGGCTCATCCTCCTCGAGGTCATTGAGGCTGTAGACATGCTGAAGATCTATGTCCAACTCTCTAAAGTCTTTCGTGAGGACACCTGGCCGTGGGTGGAGGATGCCCCCAAGATTGGGCTTCGCCAGTTGTTGCCATTGGTGCAGAGTGACTGAACCTGTGAAGAGTGGAAAAAATAAGATTTTCCAAAAAAAAAGATATTTACCTTAAGTCATAACCTTTGATTGAATTTAAACTTTAAGCTACCTGTGGACGTTTACTCACCCTCTAGTGGCTTCACTATCTGCAGACGTTCAGGCAGGTACGAGCGGGAGGAGCCTGAACCTGACGTGTGCGTGGAGGTCCCAGAATAGTTGGTTCCCGTGGAAACGATGCTGTCATTTGGGGTCAGGAATCCGCTGGATTCACCCCGACTGCCGCTGCTTCTGCTATGCAGGGAGCATAACTTCCTCTCTCTCTCCACCTCGAAGAACGACCGCTCTGACATGTGGCTCTCCTGTCGCTCTGAGAGAGACTGCAGAGCCGCCTCTAAATCCTGCCCACCCGGCGTCTCCGACTCACCCGGATGCTTTGACTCCAGTGACCTGTGTTGGAAATTAATTAATTTAAACTCATTTTAAATGAACATGAACATTTAAATATGTTCCTTTAAATGAACAAACTCATTTTAGGAAAAACTAAATTATGCATTACAGAAAAATGTTATATTAAGTTAACATCATCCAAAACTGAAGAAGCCTAAATGTAGCTAAATCTTTTGTTGTCCCTCTCTCCACTTTAACATGTACTAAATCAAGTATATGACTGTACGTCAATAATGACCATTTTAATTCCTTTGCAATGTAACAAAGTATGTCAATAAAGGAATATGATACCATGTGCAAATTATTATGGACAAGACTTGCAATATGCAAAATGCAATATATTTTATATGTAAAAGCACTCCTGCCTCTGTCACTCTATCCACTCTTATCTTGAACCTGTGCAATAGAAATTTAAAAATGTGTGCAAAATAATTTTCATACTCAAATGTAGCATGAATTTCCTAAGCTGCACACCCTTAATTATCTGTTCTGTACAGTGTAGTTTACAGTAAACAAACACATTGCAGCATACACACACTTTACAACACACTGACCCGTGTTCCTGTGTGTGTGTCGGCAGAGAGTGTTTGTCCTCTAGGTTGACAGTGTCTGATTCATAATAACTGGTATGTGGTGTACTGATTCGACTACATCGTAACGATGTGGGGCTCGAACCGGAAACCAGGGGAGAGTGGATTTGAGAACGCAACCGAGCCGCCTGATTGGCTGCCTTCACTGTCTCAAACACACGCAGCGGGTGGTTTCTGCAGCAAGACAATTCAAGAGATTCAGGTCAAGGTCATTTATGGCAACTTGTCATTGTGTATAGATAACAAAAACAATTAGCTGTAATCAGATTATGACTAACTTGTACTCAGTGGGTGCTGGGCTGTCAAGGCCTTTCCGGAAGGTTCCTTCAATCTCAGCTGCGAGCGAGTCCATTGGGAGGATGGCAGCCAGGGTGCTGTAACGCTGTATGGTGCTGTTGGGTAGACTCTTATTGCGCAGATTCTTTATGTCTTCTCTTGCTTCATGAAGCATGTCCTCGCATTCAGAGTATCTCTCCTGCAGCTCCTTCAGCTGCCACCAGAGGGAGATAAAGTACCGTCAAATGTTTGTATTAACAATAGCAAGGCATTAACAGGCCCAAAAGGAAACTGCAGAACTTCTGGGGGAAGTTTGGAGGAAAATCTATGAAATTCAAAAATAGTCAGATGTGTTAAATGCAGCTGATAATATTATATTCTTATTGAAAGAAAGATTCCAAATGAATGAAAGCTGAAAGATATAGATAAAATATAACGCAAACACTTAAGCAGAGGGAGAAGACCCGACAATGTATGTAAAATGTTTGCAGTCTTTGTTTTTTATCATCTGTGGTGATTTCATGATCATACCTCTGTTTTAAGCTGTGACTGGATTTCTCGTGAGGCATTCAGATGTTGGGTCAGCTCCTCATTCTCAGAGGTGAGCTGAGGGACAAACAAGATGTAATATTTAGAATAAGTCATAGGAAAGAAATACTTAATGTGTTTAAAACCATGTTACAAACCAGATTAAAAATCTAATGTAACCCAGAAATTTATCAAATTTTAGGGCACTTCTTTTATACATTTTACCATTAGGTCTATTTTTAACATAGTGTGCACAGCGTTTGTGTGTCTAACCCCTTGGCAGCGCTGTTCCAGGTCGACAATCTGTCCCAGAAGTACACTAATCTCATCTTGTTGTCTTAAAGAATCTTCCACCTTTCGTGCCAGCTCCTCCGATAATGATACCACCTGCTTATTAGCAGTTGCTGGTGAGAGAGCAGAGAAGAGGAAACTTTAGTCTCTTATCAAGAAAATTCATTTTGATATTCAATGCTGAGCTGGGCATTGTGGGTATTGTAGTTTACTCACAGAGTTCATCCACACACACCATTATAAGCTGCTGTTCGTGTTCCTCGTAATTGCTAGTTTCAAATGTTAATTCGTCAGCCTGAAAGATTAATGATGATAAAAACATTTGTATGCAATCACTGCTGGATGAGACACATTGGGAATGTGTTTTAACACACCTCTGAACGCAATTTCAGGTTCTCCTCCTCCAGACCCTTAAGTTTCTGTTGCAGGAAATCATAATTGACATTACTGACAATACTGAGAGATGATGTTGAGTCATTCTGTATCAGTCTGAAAAAAGCAAGAAAAGTATTAGTATCACGTTAAGTTCTTTAAGTGTGTGTGTGTGTGTGTGTGTGTGTTACACTCACACTGATTCTGTGGCATGCTCTAGATCTTCAGTGCTGGCATAAAAGTGCAGGAGATCATCTCTCATAGACAGCTCATGACGCAGCTGTGCTATCTGTAAAATAACATACAGGATCAGTCAATGTACGAGTCTACATAACACAAAACAGTGCATCAAAGTCTAACATTTAACTTCAAGAAGGAAATAACAATTAAATGCATTTAAAATGATAACATTAAGACCATTTTTAAAGACAATTGTTAAGACCTTAAAGACAAAAGGAAAATACAGAATATGAGTTTGTTTGTTTGTTTATAACCTCTTCCTTAGCGATTTCCAGCTGTTCGTCCAGTAGTTTGTTGCGTTCAGTCAGATCTTTATTTTGCTTGAGCAGTGACTGGCCAATCCGGGCTGCCAGTTCCAGATCTCTTTCTTTCTGCAGAGAAACAGCATAATATGTGGGACTTTTATTATGTCATCAGTGGCTGGATTTACACCAAACTAACATGTCAGAGATTGTCTCTCACCTCCTCAAGCAAATGTGTAACTGCCTCAATATCATGATACGTCTTTGTGATTTGACCAACTCTCTCTGAGCACAGCACTGCAGAGAAAAGACATTGATATTAGACATATAGACACAGGTGGTGAGAGAGACTGTGAGGGAGAACTGTGAGAACTGTCAGGGGAACATATATGTCCTGTACATATATGCAACGTATACTTCAAAATACTACAGAATTAGAGATTTTCATATATGTAACAATACATTTAACATATATTTTAATGAATAACTTAAATACTTATGTCACAAGAATAGATAAATAGTGCTTCATGTTAACATATGTTCTTTATAAGATGTATCTCCAACAAATAATGGTTTTAGTGGAATAGCAGTTATCATATATAGCAGTGTATCATATTTCTATATGCGCTGTGCAAAACTGTATCACTCAGCACAGCAGAGTGAGTCAAAGTGACCCAGCCAGGACACAAATAAACACAGACGTGGGTGCAGTCAAAAGCACAGCCTTTTCTCTCAGACTGATCCTCGTTAAGAGTTAAATCACCCATTCTCATCCCTACCCACAAATACCACATTATAAACATCACCTGAAACAGCAGTACTGCCAGGACACAGACTCAGAACAGTTACAGCACAGAAGTTTTCATATTAAAATACATCTCTCAAATATTATTGAGATGAATAGAAATTATAATAGAGATGCTTTTCCAGGTGTTTCCAGATCTTTGTATAATCAAACATTATTAATTAAGCTACCGAGAGTCCTTATCTAATGTAAGTGTAATGTAGATTATATACTATAATATTTTCACTGCTTTTGTATATTCATTTCTGCCTTTCCCTGAGGCACAGTCTCCTGGAATGAGGCGTGTTTGACTTTGCTAAAATAAAAGCTTGGCTGAGGTTTGTAGAACTGCTGTTTGGTTCAGCAGAGTTCACATTAATGAAAGATTTAACTCTCTACATCAGAGACACTGAAATGTACTGCAGAAAACTAAAGGAGATCAGGAAACAAGGCAATAGGAAAGCAGAGAATAAATAAATAAATAATACCCTACAGGTTAGACATGTACAGTAGCTGGTAATGTGTCAGACACCAGAAGCAATACAAGCACATGCAGTCCTTGACAGCTGGAACTATTTTAATGTGCAGAAGAAAACTATTAGGGTTGAGCTTGTGTGTTGTGATCTGCCTCTCATAAGTAAAAGAATTCAATGGTTCAAAACTATTATTCATATGAAAATATTAATAATGAAAACCTGTTCTTAAAGGTTTTTTGAAGTTCTTTTGACCTCATAGAAGGTTTTTTTGTCTGGCTCTGTTCTGATAAGAGAAAGAATAATATTAAATGCAAACAATTCTACCCACGTAATCACACAAGATAGCAAAATAAACAGACTCATTTAGGAAGGACGTCAAAGACTGTGTGTTCAATCAAACTAGCTATAATAAACAGATGCCAACATAATGGACAGGTTGTGTGACATTCCCTTATCATCAGAAACTATTAACAAAACTTTATAACACTACAATCAAAAATATGAAACACATTAAATAGATCCACCAGCAATGATGATACATTTTATTAGTGCTGACCACAATGTTTTGTGCAGTGACTTCATGGCTGCCAAGACAATAAATTGATATTTGATAATTGTTAAATGTTTCTATTCAAGTGACCTGAAAGAGGTTCAGTTCAGCTGTTATTTACGTCACTGGGAGAATTAAGGACATAAGGATAGTAAGACAGAAGACCCATAGCTAAAAGAGAGACTACACCAGAAGAGACGCTGATCTTCTGCATGTAGGATAAAGTAACTGAACAGATTTACCCAATTTAGTGTCAGTGGCTAAATTTGCTGTTTATCTGTGATGCTCTTTTTTAAACACAGGGGATAAATGACCTTCACCAACTAAAATAAAACATTCAGAAAGTGTTTAAAGCACCCAAAGGTTAATGGATGTGAGACTGTATAATGTAAATAGAAGTGTGGGTTGAGTTTAGCACACATCAAACAATAGGAAATTACCTGTGATTTATCCAAAACACATTCCACAGACAGCTTTAGTATTGTGTACCCACAAGGTCAAAACTTCCGTCTGTCAATCAGAAATCTAATGTGTTTGTTTATAGTTATTATCCAAGCAGAAAATAATGTAAGCACATGTCTGAGGTAAAACAATCTTAACTAATTCCACCAGCACAGGCCAAGAACACATTTAGAGTCATTCTTTATATTTTCCAATTACTTCTTTTTGTTAAAATTCATTTATTGCTACTCTTCAGTTTATGCACTGCCCTGTCTTATATCCCATTGTATTTTACACACACTTACACTATCTCATATTTTCTCTCTGTATGCTGCTATGCTGTAAGCAACTTGGCATGAAAAATAGTTTTCCTCATTCCACAAACACACTTAAACTGAAACTGATTTTTTGTCTGCACATGGTAATCAGGAGTTATTGATAAGCTGTGCTTGTATGTGCAGCCCTGACTCCCAACAGTTCCAGCATGCAAAACTCTGTTCTGTCCCACTGCCATGACAGTGACATTTATCCATCTAACCCTTTCGGTTCCTCCTCTCATCCCCTCTAGCTCTCCTTCACACATCTCCAAAGCCCCTCAAGGTCTGTTGTTACCTTGTGCCAGCTCACTGCACAGTCCATTAGTGTCTGGCTCCTCATCTTCCCCTGGTTCTTCATCTTCCTCATTATGGCTTGTGCTGCTATCTCTCTCGCTCTCCTCCATTCCTGAACTGCTCCAGACCTCGACATTCCCTGCCTCCATTTCTGCACTGTGTAATGCAGTCTGTCCTTATATCTCTATCTCTCTTTCTTCTGTTCTCAGCTAATGTATGACACCAGGATCCACGTCCGTCTGTGCTGCCACTCAAACTCCAGCTGAAATTGATGCACTGATGCAAAAGCTTGTGTAAGTTCCCAGTTTGTTATTGAATCAACTGAACTATGTGTCACTGCAGTACGTGACTGATGGCAACTCAGTCTCACCTGGCTGCACTGAGCCACAGGAGGAGCTCAACTATGTGAGGAGGGCAGGGGAGTAAAACTTCAGGTGATGGATGTAATAACAATGAATTTGATTTGTTTGTAATGATATGATCCATATAGTTTTAGGTTGTTGAACTATTATGGAAGAATTCAGCTGAGTTGATTCTAATCAGCTTGTTTTGTTATGCAAATACAACACCCCCCTGTTCAAGCAAAATATGGTTTGATCCAGATGAATGTCAAAATACTGCTGCAGAAAGACAGACACTCCCACATTTAGAGGAACATATGTTCAGGAGAGGGGTGTGTGTGTGCTGGTATTCACTATGTTGTTAGGACCAAATGCCCCACAAGTACAGTAATCCCAGTACATTTTGACCTTGTGGGGACATTTTTGAGGTGCCCATAAGGAAAGCTTAAAGATCATTCTGATCATCATACAGAATGATCTTTTTTGATCATGATTTCTTTTCCATAAT